>JABSMT010051969.1:0-12833 GCA_018902335.1 Eumacrocentrus americanus
CTTGATATAATAGAAATAAATTCTAGCGTTAAACGGTAAAAGGAGATATGTAAAAAATCATCGAAAATTTTAGACATTTACATTTTTACAAATATCTCGAAAACTATGAAAGATACGATAAAATTTTATCAGACCTTTTTTATAGGAAATTAAATTCCCTACAAAAAAGGTCCCATGCATTTTTTCCGTATCTCGCATAGTTTTCGAGATATAATCAATTTTGTCAAAGATTTCAATGAAAACGTTATCTCGACTTATCTCCTTTTACTGCTTCATTACTGAATTTACAATGCTTGAGACAAATAAAACGTCTATGCCCTTTGATCTCCTTGAAGTTCATTCAAACATTCAACCAATCACTCTTTCGTTGCTTTCAAAACGAACATATGACTGTAACATCGAACGCCAGCTAAAGAATACAATCAACAATTGATGCTTTTATTAACAAAATTAAGTCATGGCTGACTCGGAAGACAGAATAATTGCATTGATAGATATGGACTGCTTCTTTTGTCAAGTGGAGGCAAGAGAGCAACCAGAATTAAAAGGGAAACCAATGGTTGTTTCACAATTTAACCTGTGAGTATAGCCTGTAATTCAATAATGAAGCGATAAAAGGAGATAAGTCGAGCTAACTTTTTCAATAAAATCTTTGACAAAATTGATTATATCTGGAAAACTATGGGAGATACGACAAAAATGCAAGGGACCTTTTTTGTAGAGAATTTAATTCCCTACAAAAAAGGTTCTGCGAGATTTTATCATATCTCTCAAAGTTTTCGAGATATTTGTAAAAATAAAAGTGTCGAATATTTTTCATAATTTTTGTGTTATCTCCTTTTACCACTTCACTACTGAATTATTGCCTAATTCCTCACAGAAAGCTCCATATTTTCTTTGATGCAGAGTATTGGCAGTCAATTATGAAGCAAGAGATCTTGGAGTTAGTCGATTTGGTCGAGGAGACGAAGCCAAGGAGAAATGTCCAGAATTAAATGTTCTCAGTGTGCCAGTTGTACGTGGTAAAGGAGACGTTTCAAAGTAAGAAACGCCCAAGCAATAGTTTCTTTTTTCGATTAATAATGATCAATTTTATTATTTTATCTTATTTATTACATCAATTGTATGTCTAGGTATCGCGCTGCAGGCCAGGAAGTCATTGAAGTCTTGAAGAAGCATTGCTCTAAAATCGAACGTGCCAGTGTAGACGAAGCTTACCTGGACATCACCAGCCTCGTGGAGAGCAGAATGGAGTCCATGTCTTGTTCCTCTAAAGAACTAATGTCTTTACTGAGCAATACATTTGTCGTGGGTTATTGCGACGAGAATAACGATGAAGAGAAACGAGAAGAAGGATTAGAAAGATGGATCAAAGAGTCATTCGACGATTTGGGGGACGTTCAATCGAGGAAACTAGCAATTGCTGCAATGATAATTGAAGAATTCCGTGCTGAAATACTCGAGAAGTGCGAGTTTAAATGCTCAGCTGGCATTTCGTACAATAAAATATTAGCTAAATTAGCTTGTGGTCTACACAAGCCCAATAGGCAGACAATATTGCCAGTCACGGCTGTCCCAGCATTGTTTTCATCACTGCCAATAAATAAAGTCCGAAATCTCGGTGGAAAAGTTGGCAAATCTGTAGTCCAAACTCTTGGATGCAATGTTATGGCTGATCTCTTACGATTTTCCTTACAAGATCTGACAAAACATTTTGACGAGAAGACAGGACTCTGGTTGTATAATATTGCTAGAGGCATGGACAGTGAGCCTGTGACGCCACGATTAATAAGTAAATCTATTGGATCCAGCAAGAATTTTCCAGGCAAACAGGCCATAACTGATTTGGAGACTGTGAGTATTTGTTTTAAAGAGCCATGGACATGGCAGAAGTAGTACAAATAAATATAATTTATTGTTTCAGTTGAAAGAGTGGGTTGATACTCTAACTGAAGATGTGAGCAATCGACTGCAGCAGGATCTGGAGGAAAATCATCGACGAGCCACGACGTTAACCATCAATTATCAGTTCTATCAAGACAAAAAAACCATCTCACAATCTCGTACTGTACCTCTGACTACGTACAAGGCAGAGAGAATTGCAAGCTTGGTCTTGGAAATTGTTACAAAATCACTGGATAAATCAATAGTTGCCTTGAGCATTGCCGCCACCAAGTTTGTGAATGTGCAAAAGAATAAGAATTTTGTTAATTACTTCAAAGCTGGCGTCTCAAAGGAACCAGCCCAAGTAAATACATCAACAGATGTAGATGATAACTCTGAGAAGGAATTAAATGAAGAACTATATCCTGGTGGTGATGATGAAAGCAAAATAGAAGACATTGAAGAAGTTTCAAATCTTTCATTAGAGGAAAGTAAGATTGATGATGATCCGGCAACAGCAGTCGAGGAAAACGCTGCACTCATTCAACTAAAAGAGATTTTCCCTGATCTAGAGAATATTGACGTTTCCGTCGTAGAGTTACTGCCTCCAGAGCTGCAAAGGGAAGCTCATATTTACTTAAAATCAAAGAATCAGATGGATAAGACATTCACTCCAACAAATAATGAGAGAAATAGTGCAAAATTGAAGTCTACAACAACTAAATCATGTAATAAAGGAAAGATTCGTACGCTTCACAATTTTTTGGTGAAGAATAATACTGAGGCTTCTTCAATGATACGTTGCACTGAGTGCAGTCAAATGATTCAACACGATAAATATCTCGAGCACACAGACTTCCATGTGGCCCATAATTTACAGAAAGATATGAAGCAATCATCGAGCAATGGAGTAGAATATTCCTCGAAGAGGAACCGCGAGCATGGAAATATCACTCCCAAGTCGAGCAAGAAAACAAAAGGTATAGAAGCATATTTTTCTAAATGAAGCAGGGCTCTTAAATTTCTTTTGTATAATACTATATTCTTTTACAATAATATACATAATGTAATTGATAAGCAGGAAAATAATATTTTCATACGTTTGCAGTAATTTTTGCTTTAGAATTTATTTATGTCTTCTAGAGTTACCATTGTTTACGATTGTAATTGTTATTTATATATTATATGTTAATTGTTAATTCTATCGTTAAAAGGAGATAAGTAAGAAATTATCAAAAATGTTAGGCATTTGCATTTTTATAAATATCTTGGAATCCTTGAGGGATACGATAAAATCTTATTGAACCTTTTTTATAGGGAATTAAATTTTCTACAAAAAAGGTCTCTTGCATTTTTGTCGTACCTTACATAGTTTTCGAGATATAATCAATTTTGTGAAATATTTTAATGAAAACGTTATCTCGATTTATCTCCTTTTACTGCTTCACTGCAGAATTGTACAAACTTGATATAAAGTTTTGCCAGTAGTCGTCATTAAAATCTTGTAAAAGTTCATGAATTTGTAAAATTAACTGTTGCTCGTCTTCAGTTGGCTTGTCATCGCCCAATTTGAATATCTCGACTAAATTATTTAAATAGTTTTGTATATCGACGTACGACAATTTCTGAATATTCGCAGATGTTAGCAGGGAATTACAATTATCCATTACATAACACGTTTGATCAATAGTCGAGGCGAAGCCAAGTACTCTGTACGCTGGACCGGACGAATTAATGCGATCGACAAATATTGATGTGATACACAGTAATAATCGAGCATTATCATCATTGCCGATCGTCTTCATAAGCTTCATTCGCTTCTGTGCAGCAACAAATTTATCATTTAGTTGTTTGATCAATTGATCCGGGTTTGCAGCCTGGCATTCGAGTTGATCTAGATGTTTAATAACAATTGGTCGACGACCTAACGTAGAAATAAACTCCATACGATAAAGTCTGTGACGAATCGAACGACACCAATTCTTGACGATTATACGTCTTCCCTGGCGAGTAGATATTGACAGAGCAGTCTTATCAGACCTGTCCCAATCTGCATGAAGCTCTTCGGGCTCAGCACCACTGATTATTAGAACTCCTAGATGTTCACCTCTGGAACACATATACAAAAATATCAGCAAACAATAAATTCTGTTGTTAAGCGGTAGAAGGAGATAAGTCAATCGAAAAGTTTCATTGAAATCTTTCATAAAATTGATTATAGCTCGAAAAATATGTGAGATACAATAAAAATGGATCAGACCTTTTTTGTAGAGAATTTAATTTCCTACAAAAAAGGTTCAATAAGATTTTATCATATCTCTCAAAGTTTTCAAGATATTTGGAAAAATGAAAATATCAAAAATTTTCGATAATTTATTGACTTATCTCCTTTTATCGCTTAACACCAGAATTAGAGAAAATCACTTTTCGGTTTACTTATTATTACTTTTCTTTTTCACTAAAGTGAAGAAAAGTAATAAAAATGAAATTTACCTTTCCTTCGAATTAGGGCTGTTATTGTGATCGATAATAAACGGGTTATTGTCATCGTAGTTCGTGATATTGACGAAATACTCCTTGAAGAGATCTCCATTCTCAAGATCATCATGACTAGTATAGTCTAAAAACGAACGGACAACTAAATGCACCAAATCATCGACAGTGAGTGCTATCGGTTCATCATCATTGATGTCTGTATCATCATCAACAATGAACAGAACGAAATTTTTCCACTCTTTCGAAATCGGTCCATCATCAGTAGATGAGTCATTTGTGAAGAAATCTTGTAACACAATTAGGGCTGCGCTGTCTTGATCAAGGTACTTTCTGGTTATGACAATATCATTGAATCGTGGAGATTTGTAAGCGACCAGAGGATTTGTTGCATTGTTGGTGACATTGAGTACAACATAAGTATTGAAACTTGTAAGCGTCAATGTCGATGTTTTCCATTGTCCACCGAAGGACAGAAATAGCGCAAGTTCGATGGAAGCATTGTTCATATCAGTATTTCCGAGAACTTGATATCGATGTGTCCAGTGGATCGGTAGAAGCAGATATGATGCATTCTGCCAATAGATCTGCAAATGGCGAAATCGTGGTTCAATATGATAACCACGTAATATGACATTAAGTCTTGTTGATTTCGCTGTTCCGACTGAACACATTAACGTGACATCGAAAAATGAACTATCACAACAACGAAACTGAGTTGGTGCGCCTCGTTTGGCGGTCAAAGTTTCGCACGTATTATCATGTATTACAATGGTATCTAAAGCTTCATCATCGGCTTCATTGTCCAACCATACGTATCGTGGCGATTCACTGTTGAATATGTAAACGTCGCTACCGCCATTCCCAAATATAAAGGTCGTATTGACATCGATATAAAACTGTTCACTTGCTCTTGAACCAAATCTGAAAGTCTCACCTGTTTTAGGGTAGATAAGCTTGGTTACAATAAACCGTTCATCATCGTCATACGCACCTACAATGATGTCCCGGTAACGAGAAATGACGTCGTCCAGTTTAGTACTATTCACCACGGCATACAAGTCAAAGTATTGAACAACAATGGTGCTCGTCTTATTGTCCACATTACGTATTGTAGGAAAAATAGTGGCTTCCGAATATTTGTCTATCAATATGCAACTAACAGTATTTATTGACGAGTTATCAGTGTTTTTTTGCGATATAGAAATATGCGAATGGTATGGCTCTATGGTAAGATCCATCGTCGTTGTTTCCGTATAAAGCAGTTTCAAATTCAAGCTATGAGCCTTTGGAATATATGTCACACTTACAATGCTGTTTAGCAGCGGACGATCGGTAAAAATCACAATAAATTGCGACTGTCTTGGTTTTATCGATGCATGCACGGTATTACGTATAGAGTTTGATGATTTAAGCGATAATGACTGGAGTCCTAGATACGCTGTGTATATTACATTGATGGCATCGCTGCCGACAATGTTGGTAAACGGCTTTATTATGCTCATCCTGCAATCAATCACGTAATCCATGTTGGAAAGAGATTCACCGCCGCCACTATCTACAGTCATAGTGGATTCATGACCAGCCGAAAGGTGGTATCCATGATAATCGCATCTGACGCTATCAGGTTTATTTGCTCGCCCGATGATGTATAGATTCGGCGACGGTTCGTCGGGCGTTGATATTAGTTGAAAGGCGTCGTCGTTATCGTTGTCACTAAATCGATTAGTCCCAACATGTAAGTGACTGTTCCAATCAAAGAACAACTTTGGCGACTTGATAGCCGACAAGTCGAGAATATGTTGTTGAGTTGTATGCGATAGATGAAGAGACCCTCTGAACTTATCACTGAATACTACAAACATGCTCGAGGTATTGCCTTTGCTTTCGGGCACATATATAGATGCCCTACCGCTGTCGATTAAGAACTTATTGTTGAGCGTGGGACTACCTATGATTTCACCCGCTTTGATCAATCGCAAATCGAAAATAATGGTGGACTTTCCCTCTGTTTGAGATTGCCATCGTTCTTTGTGTGCTACTACAAATGCATTTCTGCATCGATACTTGGCACTCCTTACGGTATTCGAAGATTTATCGTACACCTGATTTGTATCGCGTTGCGGCAAACACAACATTGTTGTATTACCGCGTGTTTTTGGTAGGAATCTTGACAATCCTTTAGTATATTTATCATCAGTTGTCATATCTATATAGCTAGTATCTACCCCGATCCCATAGGCAACGACACTCTCGTGACTTGTTTCAAGTATATGATTGGCGTATTCTTCAAGGTGATTGATTAACTCTGTACGATTCGCCAGGGCTTGTATGTCCTGTGGTTGAGGTTGAAAGCTAATTTTATGAAAGAATATCCGGGCGTTTTCATCAAAGTTAGTGTTATAGTGGTTTTTGAAGTAAATTACTTCATTGATATCCAGCACAAATATCTCTATCACCATTAGCCCTAATCCAATCAACAAACTGAGCCCAAAGCTTGCTGTAATTATGATCAAAGTGGCTGTCATTACGATCGATATGCAGGAGAAAGACAATGATATTACATATTCATTGTATTCTTTAGTGGTGCAACCGACGGCATTTGGATCCACATGACACGTATTAATCATCTTGGACATTTCGACGATGTTGTATAAATCAAATCCTGTGCTGAGTATTTCAAAACCGTAGCCAACAATTTTGGCATCATATTTAATACCAAGCGACCTAAAAAATTTTAAATTCTTTGCCAAAAAACGAGGTGCTGTTGACGGCAAGAGTTCCAAAACCGTTCTCGTAAACCGATCGACCATCCATGGTGTGTATTTCACGGTGTAATGGCTGATGGGCATTAATGCCGTTGAGACTCCCAAAACAGTGCTGCTGATCAAACAACTGTCGTCATTAGTCTCATTGTGTTGTTGGAGACAAGTTGCTATTGTTGCGTGAAGTCCTCTTAACAATGGGATTACGGATGCTGCATGTAGGGCTATAGCTCTACTATTGATTCGAGATGGAGGCGTCGATTTTACATCTAATAGTGACGGTCTCCAAATGTCGTTTACCGCTTGAATTGTTCGTTTTTGTTGCCAATAGCCACGCAAACTGCCGTGCTGCACAATGTCTCCGACGAGCAGTTTTGAAGGGCCTGTTAGAAATTCCATGTCGCCAGAACCATAGTCTAACTGTCTCACCAAGTCCACCAACTGATAAGCTTTACGCGGATTACTGTATTCTGCTACAGCCAGAGCATTCAAATATTTGTCACTACTCACACG
Source organism: Eumacrocentrus americanus (assembly GCA_018902335.1). NCBI lineage: Eukaryota > Metazoa > Arthropoda > Insecta > Hymenoptera > Braconidae > Eumacrocentrus > Eumacrocentrus americanus. The sequence continues at coordinate 7,656 of JABSMT010051969.1, forward strand.
TATTCGATCTAGGGAGCGACGTTCGACGGCATCATTGAAACGATTCACGTCATCCCAAGAAACATAACAGTGTACTGAGTTCGCAGTGCTGCGCCGAAAACGATGCGGTAAGCAAGCATTTAGATCCAATCTTGGACGTTCCCGGGATGGGCCAACATCATCATTGAGTTTCTCAAACAACAAATTTATTATCTGCCACCAAGCAATTCTGTTAGCATGTGTCGCCGAACTGGCGTCAAAAGCCACTGCAAGTACCGATCTACCATTAGACGTCCACGAGTTTTCGGTAATACCCAGTTTTTTGATAAAGCATTTTACCAGTTGTAGATTGGAGCTCTTCACAGCTGTGTGCAAAGGCGTGATTCCGAGAAGAGCAGGCGATGTTGGTTTTGCGCCTCTCTGTATAAGAAACTTGACGACAGGTTCATATCTTTCATCAGGGAGTTCATCGATCGTATAAAGCAACAACCTGCTGAGACGAATAGTATTTACAGGATCCGGAGAGTTATCAATCAAGAAGCCGATCAATTCGAGATTCGGTGCAGGTCTCGTTACAGCGCCGTACATTAAATTGTCGTAATAAAGATCATATCCTTTGATATTGGAAGTAAACCATAATCCACTATCTTTCAATGCTCGTAGACTAGACACCATCGCGTTACGGACGAACAAGTATACTGGCGTACATGTTATATCAGTATTTAAATTCGGCTCTAAAGGGTTCTGTGCAGGGTAATATTTTGGCATATTTACTATTACTCCGAAGCGACGTTGAAGTTCAATAGTCGTTATTGCGTCATATAAATAAGATTTTGTCAATCCTTCCTTTGGAGCATTGGCGATTATCGCGTTGTGAAGGAAAAAATATAAATTATCCAATCCTAATGATCCAATAGTCATTATGATATCGTATCGCTCATCATTAATGCTATGTGTTTTAAACAGTGTCGGTTTCATTGGTGATAAAAATTCCACTTGATAATTTATAAATTCCAACATACCATGATAATCAATATTGGCCAGTAATTTCTTCCATGTGTTAATCAGTTCGTTGTCATCAAATAATTCAACAACGCATGTCGCTGCAAAAAAGTTTCGAAAATCCTCATGATGAAACATGATCTTGTTTGATGTTTCTATTGTTTCCGTATTGTAATCGGCAAACGGATTGGAGATTCTGGGATTTTTAAATAGTTTGTGTACTGAGTTTAGTTGACGCCTAAGCGTTCTCATCATATCTTTCGCCACTTCAGATTCCTCAGTATTGTGTACAATTTGTTCCAGTGCAGCAACGCCATAGGGAGTTTTAAGCTCGTCGAAGCAATCGTAATTAATGGTTTCAAGGACACGATTGTATAAAGCGTTCTTATTGATCGCTACTAACTCAATGTCATCGATTAAAATGGATGGTGACATATAATCACAATTATTCAGCACGTATTCAGAACAACTTACAGATTTTAATGATGATTTTTCGTCGAACATCTCACCCAACATCGTTAACGATAATGGTTGTCGTATGAACGATGTCTCTAATAGCGTCTTTGTAAAACTCGTCACGTATTCTTTCAAACGTTCGTCTACAATAGCAGGTGATAACTCGCTGTTTTCTGCAGTTTCTTCCAGAATTTTCTTCTTCCATAGTGAGGTGAGAAACTCCGCTGTTTCGCCTAAATTCATTTCCGGAATATCGTAGGAAATCGAATCGGAATACTTAATTCTTAAAAGCTCTGTGGTGCGTGAGCCGGCGGTAATGATCATGGACACAGAACTCTTTTTGACAGCATCGATGATATTCATGATTTTTGTTTCTCGTTCACCTAACATCTCAGAGACACCATCAAATATGAAAACAATTTGCTTCGGATTTATCTTCAGTACGTTGTTAAACAAATCTAATGATTTGGGCTTGACGTGTCTTCTTATGATATCGGTCAAACTCATATCGTTGATGAATTTCATCGTTGGATACAACTTCTCTACATCAACTAAAATACTCTGTCCATAAGGCATTAATCTCTGCAATTCGAATTGAATTTTTTTCAACGCAGTAGTTCTACCATCGCCACTATTAGCATGCAGTATCGTCATTGAAGGAAGCCCCTCAACTGTGATGCTCCTTACAATGTTTTCGGCTATTGCGGTAGGAGTATCATCTTGTGATGAATATAAATGTCTTTTATTTGGCAGCTGGGGTTCGTATTTGCGTTTTATGTAAACACCACCAGGATACTCATTACTTACATCGGGAACAGGCTCGTTAATTTGAGTATCATGTTTCATGACACTCAACAACGTTTCCAAGCCTGGTTTGAAGTCCATTGGATCAAGTACAACATTACCGTAAATTTGTTGTAACGTTGCTGTTCTTCCGTTGACAATGAATGATTCATCATGTAATATACTTATCATGTTTTCCCTTTTTAACGTGTAAGTACCATCCGTAATAACGTTATCATTATTGGGTATAAGCTTATTTGTCCGGATCATGTCATCTACCATATTTCGTACAGACTGGACCTGAATATCTGGGTCCGGCTTTTCTAATACAAAAATCACTCTAGTTACAGCCTTATTGGGTTCCTTTAATAAATCCACAATTTCTTTGAGTTGGTCTCTCCATTGAGACTTGTGTCTTTTGTCGTATTGGTAGGATGATCTGGCAATAAAGCACAGTGTTCGTGGTGTAGATAATGTCGTGGGTGTTTTCAAGGATGGCTTAATGAAGTCGACATAATTGTTGAAGTTTTCGTCAAGTGGGATCATAAAATTCTCATGGTTAACATCTAATACATTAGAAATCTGATTGTATGCATAGAAAACCCGAGATGTTTCAAATTTTGCAATCGGTATGCTTTTAGTTGGATCAAGGTTCATCGTGTTGTCTATGTAATTTTGCAAGTTAACAGAATCAACTTCAAAATTTATATGATCCACCCGATACTGTTTATCAAAATCCATATCTCTAATGAATAATTTATGATATTCAAAAAGATGGGTCTTAAATGTTTCTTCAGTCCACCATTGACCTGTTGGATTTGACCACCATTGAGACTCTTTTATTTGCAAGAATCCACGCAGAAACGAATGTTTTCTTTTTGATGATACCATTACTTGTAGTGACTTCTCCTGAAAATTGGCAAGCTCATCAAAAGTTGGCTGGTCAGGGCACAACACGAATTTTTTAAAAAATAGATCGATTTCCGTAGAAGTTGGGGCACGTTCGTTTTTCAACCAATCGGCAGTGGCATATGGGAGTTTGGTGTCGGATTTTTCATGGACCAATTTTAAAATTGGCCCTGATGCATAATATTCTGCGGTACGCAGCGGATTCGTTTCCGATGGTGTGGTTTCTACGTTATCCTGAGAAAATAAATTGTCATAGACGCGTAGGGTAAAGTCAGATAATGTCTTGTTGCGGTTCAGAAATTTTTCGGACAATTTGAGATGGTAAATACTTTTCACTTTCTTGCCTTTTCGTGCCGGAGTTATAATCTCTACCTCAGTGTGAAAGATTTCATGACTCAGTACATCAATGAACTGTTGGACAATAAACTTCATTTGCAATTGTTTCAACTTTGAACGCTTTGTAGGATCATTGGGTATGATACAAGAGCTTTGTATTTTGTTAGCAAGTAGCACCGCATTGTCGGTTGACAACAATTTTTTTCCTAGTGCCGAATTGAAAAAATTCTCATTATCAACGATATCCAGCTTGTAATATGACGGTTTTGATGATTTGAGACAATCAGGGTCGTTAAGTAGAACCACACTATCATGCTCGTGGGCAACGTCTATCAATTTGAGTTCTTTTTCTTCAAACGAATTGACGTCAATATGTATGTTGGAAAATAGTATGTATTGTTGGTCATCCAGATATCTAAAGTTCGAATGTGTGTTGAGGAAAGAGAGAATATATTTTGGCAAGAAAAATGAGCCAGATGACTTCATTAAATCGTTGAATTTTAGTGTTCGAAGTTTGGTTTCCTCAATGTGTTTAATTTGCCACAAATAGCCTATCTCTTGATGATCCTCGTTGTATTCTATCACAATATCGTTGAAAATCCTAGCTGACATGAGTTTCGTAGCTGATCGAAAAGTGTTCATTTCTGATTTTAAGCTGCGTTCATAAGCTCGCAACTGCAGAGTCAACGATACAGCTTTTTGGTATTCTAAAACGTGTATATTCTTCTTGAGATCCCCACCTACGTAATCATCTGCATCGTTGTCATCAGGGGGGATGGCGTTCAACGGCAAAACTAATAATGTCATCCATAATAATACGAACATCCAAATATCCATTGTTAAAAACATTGCATTTGGAGGACGCATTGTTTCAGTACAGCAGAATTCCTTTTTGTTCTTTGTCTTTAGTTTCGTAATTTAGGAGTTTTTGGAACTTCTAAAAAAAATATATGTGTATATAGTGAAAACATGAATTTAATGTTTATTGCAAAGGAACTGCTCTATCGAGCAATTTCAACCGTATGAAAATCGTAAAACATAAAGGTACTTGATGGTCTACTCAATAACAGCTGCGCTTTGATTTTGAAAAGTGTTATATAAGCTGACAATTTTATGATGCAGTCTGCAGGTCACTTTATGTCGAAAATTCACTTTTTCTGATATAATTTGTATCTTTTTTATGACTATGGCTATAAATATAGGTATAGGACGGTAATTTTAGACCACAGAGACGGCTTGAAATTCGCCAGATAAACCGATAGAACCCATTTGAACGCATTTGCTCAGGAGAAATATTCGATTCTATAAGCAGACTGTTTGGTCTATTGAATCAATAGATAACCGCGGAGAGTGGACTAGTTGGTTTTTTGAATCGGTACAATGAATGGAAAATAATGATCGGTAGTAGACTGGTTTGTTTTGGATCAGTTATATGTGAACCAGTTGTGCAAATTTTTCTGCGTGTTGAAAATGCACTCTTTTCTTCAGTAAGAAAGTCTATTCTATCGATATAGTCTTATTCATTAATTTTATTCGGGTCCTTTTCGTAATTTATACCTAATATAGGAATTTTTGGCGAAATTTACACGCGATTCTGTACATATAATGAATTCTGTCGTTAAGCAGTAAAAGGAGATAAGTCGACAATTTATCGAAAATTTTAGACATTTCTATTTTTCTAAATATCTTGAAAACTATGAGAGGTACGATAAA
>JABSMT010051970.1:0-24476 GCA_018902335.1 Eumacrocentrus americanus
GTATAGTTTTCGAAATATAATGAATTTTTTGAAAGATTTTAATGAAAAAGTTATCTCGATTTATCTCCTTTTACCGCTTAACTACAGAATTTTTCTATGACCACAATACATACTGGTGTCATTTTCCCAGATATAAAATTAGTATAGTGAAGCGGGAAGGACCCAACTTTCTCCGACGATTATGATGACGATGACCCAAATTGTTGGGGAAGCGGAATGATCGAGTTGTATGGCCAAAAATAGAGGACTGAGTGCGTCGGGTCTAGCAGATTTTCGGCGAGGAATCTCGGACGATGCTCTCCCTCTCTTTCTCGCTGCGGTCAATTATATTTATAAACCCTTACTCACTAGTTTGCATCACGTTCTATCCCAATTCATCAATATAATTAAATGAACAATGCATCAAGCATCTCACCATCAAAACTGTCATCATGTATATCCCAATTAACTTTCACATTGTCATATACCATCATTAAAATAGTCGTCTGACGTATACACATCATTAATCGAAAAAAAAAATCTTATCTCATTACGACAAAAGGAAAGAAAAAGTCTTAAATAAGTTTGTTAAGCTTCAATTTAACTCGATGACACTTTAATTCGTATAGTCATTCAACAACCACAATCATCCCGGAACCTCGTTCATTTGCCAACGAATTCCGTTCGTCCATCTACCACGTGAAAATAATAATAACAACAAAAACAACAACAACAACAATAAAAAATCGGAACTTTCACCCATTCTAGAAAGGCTCGGAACAATCTCATGCGCCATCTCGCGTGTCCGCGTCACGGTCAGGCGCCATTTTTTCCCCATGTAAAATAGATACGACACCACGTCGTTTTTTTTTTCAAGCCCTGATTGTATAATCAGGAAGTATGTAATCATAATAAAAACTAATGTGTGACACGAAAATCTGAAGATATAAAACAAGTTCCAACATTACAAGCGAATTCATATGTCTATAGTTCGAATACAATGTGTTTTATCACTTCGCCATATTTTTTATTGTATTCAAGTGAATGATTTCCGATTCCGTAACCATATTATGAACCGTTTTTGATTAACAAGATGATGATAAAAATTGAGCAGAAAAAAAAATTCAAATTGAAGCAAATGAATTTTCAATCCAACTAATCCAAAGTTTGGCAATTACACTTGCACATGACTTTAAGTAGTCTCTCACAACTGTAGAGTCCTGAGTAAAAGAGGGAATTACGAATCAGGAAAATTACATGGTTGTTTGCTTGTAGCTCGGCTCCAATATGATTGCAGAGGAGCAAGAAAGTATAGCAGTACATCTGATGTAAGATCGTCAGCAGTTCTGTGGTGAATACTAGTCACTCGGTAAGTAAGGTTCAATTCACACGACGACATCATACTCCAGAGAATTATTCATAAGTTGAAAGTATTTTATAATAGCAAAATTGCTGGTTATTGATAAGTAATATGAACAATGAGAAAAAAACATCATCAACAACGTTGACCTATTCCACAGTATGTAATTGCCTGAGTCAATGGTCATTTATTACCACAATTCCAGACATAGATCATCCGATGGTCTTCAAACAGGAATGATGACAGGATAATGTTTGGTGTTGTTAGAAGACTTTTTCTTGTTATTTACAAACGAAAGATATAGGTGTGGACTGTATGAAATATTTCAACCATTACTTTTCAAATCGGAAGTTCTGAGTTGCACTCAAACACCCATTTTAAACTGTCGAAAGTTTGCTGACTAATGTCCTACAATTATATATATATATGATGAATTGATAATATTACACAGATTTTTTATAGAAACTACTTACAAGACCATTAGTTGGACCTAACTAATCTGATCAATTCCGATCATAATTACAATCCTGTCGGATTTATTGCTGACAGCCAATCCCTTCTCAAATCATATAGCAGTAACTGAAGATGAAGCGATTGCATATCCATCACCTTTGGTGCTGATCAGTGTTGTTGAAACAACAAGAAGAAATAAATAAAAGAGAAGGCGTGTTCGGAGGAAAACTTCTTCAACGCAATACGTTCCACTTATTCGCGCGCGAATGAACTTTAACGCCGATTCGATCTTGAGAGAAGTAAATAGGATCGATGGATCTTGCACAGATCTATCAGCTACACCGTGCAGTTGGTGTTCATAGTTTAAAACCTCAAGCGCAACCGAGCGTTTAATGGAAAACATAGTCGATCGCATCATGTGGCTTCTATATATGCGTCGACTTTCTGCGCAATAAACGATTTTCACAATCCCGTTTTTTTTTTAATTCTAGACTTAGTTTGGCACACCCAATATCACAATAAATAGGAAAAGATTACATATTGCGTTGCGAATGATTTTCTAAACAGCAATTGATCAAACTGATCTTGCGGTCTAGGATTATCACAATAAACTTAGCACTTTCATATGATAAATTTCGTAGAAATTGACATTAAACTCTGATAATAAAAACAAAAACTGGAGTTCCAGAATTGTATGAGATCTGCAACAACAAAAAATGAATTCGCTTGCTTCCGGGCAAATAAATCTATGACTTCCGTGAATTGTATCTATTAAATGATCGACCTGCTTCGAATTCGTGGAAGATATTTTCGCAGACCTATAACCGTTGTGGAACTTGAATTGAGCGCCAATCACTACAGCGGTAATCGTTGTTGCGGTCCCTATACTATGGGTATATACAGAACTAAGCAATACCTTTCCGACTGGCTTAACCCTGATGCAACTGGCACAGTTTTCCTTTATTATTCTCATCTCGTGTCTCTTTACTAGCATAGTTCTTCTTTCTACAGACTGAAATCATTGCGGATAATCACAGATTATCCCCAACTCTCATGAAACTTCAAAGAATTATCTGCATTTGCTTGAATTTTCTCACTTTAAAACATCAACATACTTTTGAAAATAGTTTTGTGGTAGATCCTTAATATTTTCATTGGAATTTATCGCAAAGTTCTTCATATATCGAAATTGATAGACATGAAAAAAACAGGAAAAACGGAAGATTGGACAAAAATTTTGCAGACTTCTTACTGACATTGATAATTTTTTTTTCAATTTTAACAAATAACTAATCATCATGCCCTCGGCCATCAAATCTTGAAGGGTCTATTCAAATTTTGGATCTTAATATAGAGATTTACTGGAGAAATTTTGCTTTTGAAAATTTAGAGCTTTCAATCAGCAACGACTATACTCTTTAATTTAGCATAGAAATCTGATCCTAAACTAAACATTTACAAAAAAAAATACCTATCTGTTTAAAAATTCTCTGAAGTGTTCACATAATCAAAAAAAAAAAAAACTTCGATTTATCGTTCTAGCAACTTTTCCCTCGACGCCAATTAGTCCAGGGTTTCGCTTGTCCTGGGTATGTCACATTGAGAGAACTTTCGCACCATCCGAGGAAGATGTATGGGCCCATCTGCCAAGCAATATATGTATACTTTCACCGTGAAGCGCAGAACAGAGAATGAAAGACGTAGAAAAAGAAGGAAAAAAACAATACAAAAAGAAGCGGCTGAAGAATGGTGAGGCGGATAAAGTAGCGCGAGTGTTGAATGTTTAACTTTTTCCCCCCTCAACCTAATCTCTTGCCTCATATCAACTCGAGTACTCTCCCCTAATTAGCGGGAATTAAGCGAGAGACCCGGTGGTTTCCAGCGAGAATGCATGGCTGAAACACATTAAAACTGTGAAATCGTCCCTCTCGGCTTTTATATTCCTCGTTTACATTATATACTTTCTCCCGCTACTATCTCTCGGCCATTATACTAGCCTTAGTGAACAAGCTAATAATTAAGATGAACAATAATTCCCAACAGTTTACAATCAATTAGTTGCGAGAATTGCGGCAAACGATTTATTATAGTCAAGCTAATTAATAAACGTCGAAGAAGATTTTAATCGACCGATTAAATTAACGATTGGACAGATATCAAGATTGCAACGCAGCGTGGGGCCTACACAAGTCAACGTTATTTCCTCCTTCTGTCTGTAGTACGAATCGCGTTCTAGGACTTCAAATAAGACCATGCTGAGATAAGATCTATCGATGTAGTGTGTCTACTGATGGCAGCGAACTCCTACGGAGAAAGTCCTCGTGTTGTATCCCCCCTGGTGGATTATCTGGGTCCCAAGATAACCTTAAAGTCCGCCTAGAATATGTTGAATCCGAGATTCAAAAAAAAAAAAAAAAAACAAAGAGTAAGGGCATAGTGGAGTCTCTTTTCGAGAGTAAAATTTTTATTGATTTGATATATCAGCCATCAACTTCTATAGACTGGTTAGATTCGCGAATTGGAGAACAGAAAAAATTGAAAAACGAATAAATCGAAAAAAAATTTTTACAGATTTGTTACCGACATTAACATTTTTTAATTTTTATAAAATTTGGATAAACGATTAACAGTAGTTATCCATTTCTAAAAAGAAAATGTCTTCAGTAAAATTGGATATCGACCGAGTAGACAAATTTTCAAAAGCTAAATTTATGTGGTAAAATTTATCATCAAGATCCACAACTTGGTCAGGCTATTTAAAAGAGGATGTCCGATGGAATAAATGTTTTTTTCCTAATCGAAAAAACGTCGATAATTTAAATTTATTTTTTCGGATTTCAACAAAAAACAAAGATTTAGTCAATCCGACATCAACTTTGAAACAGCCTGTCCAAATTGTGGATCTTAATATTGGAGTTTACTATATAAATTTTGCTTTTGAAAATTTCGTTCACTCGGTCGGTATCGAATAGACACCCCTAAGATCTAATATCCCGACAGACAATTTGAAATTTGATGTCTGTAACAAAATCTGCGAAATTTTATTTCGATTATTGCATTTTTTAAAAATAGTCACGCCCTGCCGTATACTAATTTTAACAATCCGTGAAACTTCAAGACTAACACCAATGACATCTATAACAATTGTGCTTTTGACAATTGAAATTGATATTTTTAAATATGGACAAAGCGTATTTTTTTTGTTCACACTTCATGGTGACAAAAGATTGCGGACTGTGTATGTATATAAGCACAGTCGTTATCGTCTATCGATTCGATACAAGATAGCTAAGCCCGTAAAAATAATTGATAAGACTCTCGCGCAACGACGCGACGTGCAGTCTCGCGTGCTTTTATGTTTCGCAGCTACATAATAATTTTTTTAAAAGCATTATTTGTCGCTCTTTCAACAACTAATTAATTGGGAAAATTAAATGACCATTCTCAAGAGGTATGATTAAAAAGAACATTCTGTAATTGCAGAAAATACAGTTATAGAAGTAAATTTGAATTTTTTTTTCTTGAAGACTGAGTAAATTTCAAACTTCCTGAAGACTGAATCAATTAAACCGAGATTCAATTCCGGAGAGGCATGAAAAACCGTCCGAGTGAGTCGCAATCATCATACATATACATCTCTATACGTTATTATCATCACGAGGGATATAATAATATCGATAGATCGAAACCGCAACAGCTCGCGTTGCATCTCAGTTTACCTCTCGTGTCTTCCTATATATCCCCGACTATTTTCTCCCTTCATTTTCCTCGCGCGCCTCACGCGCTCGTGGTTGCCCGGCATGTCATTAATTTTTTGCTCCACAGGCCCCTTATTCAAGCCTTCATTACACCTACTAGCATATATAATAAGGAAACGAATTACTTATCAGCTTGAGCTTCTAGTCCAGAATTGCCAAGATACCCATCGATGCAACCAATCATTTTTTTTTTTTTCCCTATTTTAATGTTAAAGATGGACCTTCATTGACTCGTTGCAGGCACGCGACAGTCCATACGAGAGGCGTGTTTTATTCACGACACGCACATCGCCTGGCACGCGCTCTGGATCCAGTTTACTGCTGGCTCCACATTGCCCGAGGACTTCCGCATAAACAAACGTCGTTAGATGCATGAAACTGACCTTTGTGCATGTAGGGCAAGTATGACTATCCATATAACTGGTACCAAAGAACTTGGCTATGACTTTTCAGAATAATCAATTAACAACACGTAGATGTCAAGATTGACAAAGAACCATTCATGGACAGTCATAAATTTTTCTAGAACTTACAACTAACGATGTGTATCCTAACTATACTATTCCTCAAATGCTCCCAGAAGACGTTTTGTAACATCACAAGAATATTTAGGAAAACAATGCCATCATTTGAATGCAAGTTGAAGTTCTTCTTTGGTGATGTCCACGTGGTCCAAAGGAAGCGGCACGTGGTGCACTTTCGAGTACACACGGAACATCAATGTTTTTACTCAGGAATTACGTCCAACGTCAGAGCCTAACACCACCACTACCACCACGAAGCTGGTTATTTTTGTCGTCAGCTCGACTTTCCGTGAGTTCTCTCACTCTTCAGACAAACGTGTTTCACCGTTTCAACTTGGTCACCACGATAATCCGAGAAATATCATGTCTATATGGCGTCTCGAGCTATTGGACAGTGACAGGAATTGTGAGGACAAAAATAAAGGAGAAGAGAAAAAGGGAATCTGTAATCAGTTGGGCGTGGTAGTGAGAAAACGAAATTCCATGTAAATGGTCGAATTGCATTGTAGATACGGGTGTGAGTCAGGTTGACATTTTGATTATCACGACTAGTGGAAACGGGGAGATAACTTATCCTGGTAGTCACCGACTAAGTGTTGGCTTAGAGATATATCAACGAGAACCTTCAAGTAAAAGCCCTGCTTTACAACAACCTCGATAGTTTAGATAAATGATTCGACAGGGTTCAACAGACCCATCAGTATGTCTGTCGAGGATTAAAAATCCCAACTGTACAACTAATTTAAGACGTTATAGTGACACAGTAAATTGCTTTTGTTTTTGTAATTTACAAGCATGCAGTCTTCACATCCCAAAAAAGGCTTGTGGCACGTTCCATCAGGATGCTTCGCGAGAGCCCTCATTTCACCGGCTACGGCATTGCGTTGTGCGTGAACTCGTCCGACCTCGAACGACCGACTTCAACGACCGCGAATGTCGTCTGACCAAGTCTCGTGTCTATGGACTCTCCACGTGCTCTGACATGTCCCAGCGACAGCGGGTATCCAACCGTGATGTCTCTCATCAACGTCTTGGGATGCATAGATGACATTCATCCGGCTTTGAAGGAAACCCTCCTTACGAAAGTGCTTTGTCATCGTCATTTGCGTCATTCGCCAAAGACTTCTATATAACCTCTTCAATGTCTTTATGCACTTCAATTCAATCTTAATAACCTAGTTAACAATCGTGATAATCGAAAACACTCACCAGAATGATATCCACGACAATCCTTGACACTCGTAAAAACACACCGTATCACCAATCACCGTCATTGACAAGCTGGAATGATCTCTTTTTCAAACTAGATTTTCTCTTCCATTCGAATTTCGATACCTCTGGCGATTTGTGAATTGTAAATCGGAGGTCGATGGCCAGCCCCGCCAACGCACTCTCTCTCTCTCTCTCTCTCTCTCTCGTTCTCTTCTCGAGTCAGCTCTCTTGGCTTGGATACGAAGTCCTCGGGGGAGGTCTCTCCACTTGGTCTTCCCGGAAAGACGACTGCTTCGAGCCCCGCCGAGTACAAATTCTCTAGCTGATCATCATCATTCTCATCTCGAAACCCACATTCGATATTTATCAAAGTTTGCAGTTTAATTTTCAAAGTGACTCATTGTCAGACAGACGGACTTCATCTGCAACTTCTAGGAAAGCGTCTGCATTTAGTGAGTTTAAAACGACAGTTTCCGGTATTACGCTTGAACTGATCATCATCATCTTCTTCTTTTGTATCTTCTTGTTATTTTAGTTATTTATGAGAACAATTGGATTGAAAATTGTGTTAAATGGTATATCATTTCACCTTAATAGCGGACTGTGGAATATGGCATTAGTTGAATTATAATTCGAAGGGTTAAATCAGCCTCCTATAGACCTTTGAGCAAGTTCAGGATGCGATGCCTGGGAAGTTCACGTTCACCAAGAACTGTTGAATATCCTGCCATCAACCTCGTCCGTGGACCGTTGTGTTTCGTTAGAAGGCACTAAAACAGCCACCACGATCATCATCATCAGGGCACATCAGCCCTGACATCACTCGATTAAACACATTGTGTGCATTGTAGCTGAGGCAATTGGTCCAATCATGGAATGGAGCACGAGAATGAGCAGTTAGCGACTGAGAGCAAAGCACCCGCGATCCACCAACCGTCGCGGAACGGCTACTAACTCTGGCCGGCACACTTGGTGAGCGTCTCGCGCCGCCAGTCGTTCCCAACTGTGAGAGCGTAGACAACCGAAGCGTTTGCCTCGGCAAACATCGGCTCCGCGGCTCAAGCATACGTGCCTGGTGGTGGTTCCCTCCTGTCCCACTCTTCTCCGCCCATATGTATGTCTGTCTGTGTATGTGTATGGATGCTTTTTTGTGTCTCTTTCTATCCCTCGCCATCACAATGCTGTTGGCTCACTTTGTTAGTTTAGACTGGTTTCAAAGTTCGAATCTACGACCATCCTTTGTGGACCCTTCTGGGACCTTTACTAGAGATTGTTGCAGCATCCTTCCTAGCGCGTGGATGATGACATTCTAGTCCCTTTAGGACTTGAAAATGACCGGGAATTGTTTGCATTTATCACTTTTGGACGTTGTATAATCACCTTTTCAGATGTTGAAGACTCTTAACCTACTCTTTTTTCAACTTTGTTGGTTTAATCATCACGTGACATCATGGATTGTCTTGAAAACATTCACCAAAACTATGGCTATTACATGGACAGTAATTTTGTCAGGCCTTGAAACGTAGTGTTGTTCTTCAATGACAATGCAATGCAATTGAAGAAAGCAGAAGAAAAAATGAGCTGCTGTCCTTCAAATCTTTTAGCAGGGGCTGCATTCTAGCCGCTCGTTTAACAGCACGCGCTGCTGTGTATATGTGTTTGTGTGGGTATTGACGATGACGCGAGGGTCCAAGGCATGCCCAAAAATCTTCTCGAGAGGTAGAGAAGCCCGGAGCTCACGAATCACCTGCACAATGGCTCTCTTCTTTCCTTTGCTTTATACACACATGCTCAAAAATCTCTATAAACATTTGTATGTGTATGTATGTGCGGCTGTTATTTGGCTCTGTTCGGGCACGCAAAGATGTGCCGCAGGTGATATTGGCCACAATCGTGTGCCTGCACGTGCCTGGTTCCAAACTCGCGTCTCTTTTCATGAGACCCCGCGCGCGCCGAACAATGACGAGGATATAAAATGGAAGATGTTTCAAATCCTCTCTAGTAGCTTCGTCTATCTCAAATATTAAATAATCATCACAACACACATTTTCTGGAATGTTCAATTTAGTTGAAATCCAACTAACTTCAACGATGAAATAAGAACAATTACGTATTCTCAGTCACAGTCAACACGTAAGGCAATAATCACGTTCCTTTGTTATTCCTACATGTCGCCATCAATGCTTATCCGTGCGAAAGCATGAACTGCCTACTGCACACTTCCAGGAAACCAGTGACGATTTCTAAAGTGTGATAAACACCCGTATCGGTACAGTGGCTATAGTGTATTGGTAGTTCGTAAAACATAGCAGCGAATAAGCCTGGAAAATGGCAAGAGTCGTAACTCCAGTGAAGGTTTCAAATACACACTCACGTTGACAAAGAGCAACTGAACACACGGTCTCTCTCCAGGGGGGGGGGGAGACTCAACGTGACTTTGGACTTGCAGGCAGGACTCTCTGGATGTTTCGTTCACCCTCCGGGGGTTATTTATGTTCTCTGAAGGCATAAAGTCGTAGAGATTGGAAAGGCGATACAAGGCACAGCGATTAGTCCTGGATGTGAAAACATACGTTTGTGTGCTAAGGCTTCCGCTTTGGATCCACACACGTAGGCCGGACATTGTCTCGCACGTTATATCCCGTTTGATCAGCGTTTTTTGTGTTTTGTGTTTTTACTCCTCTACCTCGATATTTCTTTTGTCCACCGCCAAGTTGTATCATAACTGTTTCTCAAACGTGATGCTCCAATACGTTCTTTCACCATCTGATTAATGATAGAAAGCCGAAGCTGTGGGATTCGCTAAAAGTGATAGCCAATGATAGTTAAACATAGTTGCTAAACCAATCTAACCTTTGGTTGTTGTTGTTTTGATAGTTTAGGGAATTTCATAAAAAGGAATCACCGCTAGTTCATCCAGCCCTGATGCCCTGCACACTCGCGTCCGGCCCGAATGAGAGGCCAAGAGATGCAGCAGATGATAGGGTGCGACTGTGAAAGCTGTTTAACATGTGCTCGTCCTCAGTCTCATCGTGCTGATACTCCCTATAGTACATAGCGTCGCGACCAGAAAGCGGACAAAAAACGTCCACGATTCATTCGGTGGCTGTGCTAGGTTCTCGATGCTTCTTGTTGGTCTTTTTCTACCGGCTCCACTCATTTCTTCGCCTTCTTCTTGCCTTGTATACATATACACTGAGGCACGATGGGTGCGAGCTTGCGTGATTTCACCATGTTCAGGCCGATCCCACGTCAAACGGGCACGTCGTTGACTCTCTAACGCGGGTAGGCATGACCGGTTCATCTTCTCTGTACACACGGGTCAAGGACGGAGAGAAAAAAAAAAGAGACAACTCTTCATTCGACTTGCTATCTTCGACTTACATTGAGCAGAAGCCATTTCGCCTGAGTAAAATCCACTCGTTAAGTCTAGTTAGCATTGCTCTAATGATGTGGTTTCATTTTAGGTTCAAGTGTCAACACACTTAATATCAATCCGCCATCTTTAATGTGTTGAGAATCACTTCATAAGATTGTTGTAACAGTTTGCATTGTTGCAAGTTCAATCGAAGTTTGTACTAAATTTTCAAGGTTTACTAACAAACTTAGAAAATAATTTTGCTTGGAAGCATCAGTACAACTGATTTTGCCATCTGCTTCAATTTCTCCAACCATAAATATACATTGCTTGATGTATACAGACATAAGCAAACTCTCGCTACTCTACAGGCCACCAGTTGTTCATTGTCTCTCTGCCAATCCCATGGTCTGTCCACTCAGGACAATCACTCGGTCCGATCCTATTAAACTTTTTTTCTCATCATCCCACGGGACAAAACCACAGACCAGTGTCGCGGCCAAGAGAAAAAGTTTCACGATTTGCACGGTGAATTTTCATCGCGTTCGCAAATCGTTCAATGACTTCAATACCTTCCTTGAATATGTACATTTCAGCATCCAAGAGATTGTGTCTTATGAGCCTCCATGCTAACAAAAACGTTCTCTTTACTCGTTTGGTGATGGTATAACTTCTACTACAGCTCCAGGCTGTAGGTAATTGTTTCAATTGGCTCCATCTCGCATGCGGGACAACCGACGCGCCGCCTTTAACGGATTCCACTCTTAGTCGAGGCCCCATTGTGTTCCTCATCGTGAGTCACAGTCATCTCAATGTACGCGTCGCCTCCATTGGATTACGAAGGCAAAATAAGGGGAGAGAACTTTCACTCTATAACGCACCGCTGGATCTTATGCAACTGTGATCAGACGATGGGATTAGATCGGAAATTATCCAGTTGTCGATATACTATAGGTAACCTGCCGACACATAAGTTTCTTGAACTATGTTTTCGATCATCGTAGGAATCATACATCATCCTGTCATGACTTATCTGATGTATTGCAGTCATTTTCATATCTTCAACTATATTGCTTCAGGGTGAAAACACATCTTTTTTTTCCAAAGAGTTCATGTAACCAGAAATTGACGCAATAATCGAGATCAGTTAGACCTCAGTGAGACCTTATGTATGACAGCTTTCTTTAACCTTAAGAAATGGGAAATATATGGTTGCTTCTAATTGTTCTGAATTAATTTGGTTGCAGTGCCTCAGGATGGATCTGAAGTGGATATCTCTAGTGTTAAATCGAGTGAAACCAGCCTCGTGGCTTCTGAAAAGCGAGAGAACTTCGTGCAACAAGACAGAGACGATGGAGAAAGACTCAGAGAAATATATATGCTTTATTATTTACTGCACGTGAGTCGCAGTTTTATCTCTTCACAAACTTATGACCATGTTTCTGCTCGTAGAACATGACTTCCGCGAGATAAACACATTGAGAGTATTTTATTGTTGTGAGTGTTGACCCCATGACATTGGCTAGTAACATCCATGCGGTGTATGTCTTTCAACCGTCATCGTTAAAATGACAAACAGTAAAATGGTTCACTTTGAGTTGTGCTCTGTTGGTAAGAATTCAGATATACCGTTTTCTCTGCTATAGTTAGATTTACTGCCTTCTTTCCATTTCAGTCTGCACCTATGAAAGTGGCCCTAGAAGTTATCATCAAGAATGATCACACCAAGAAGGTGACCATCCCAGATTTTTCAGTGTTAACACACACGTGAGATGGTGTTCACACGATTATTTAGAATTGCGCACGTGAGTCCCAGTTAGAAGAGGCTATGGAAATGAGAAAAGGAACACTATGATCATCGTGACGTTCGTTTCAAAGAGAGAAAGAAATATATGTTAATTATGGTGCGAACGTTGGCGAGAAAATACTGAGGGGACGCAATTTCAAAGCTCTCTTTCTGGCCATCAATGCAGGCCCGGTCGTTAATTTTCTCGAAACGTGTGCTGAGTAACTAGACGCTGGCGATATATTCAACCGCGGAGGTGTAATTCTAATGTTTGTCGTTGGGTGATTCGTCATCCATCAGAAGACATAATTCCATAGATAACGGGACGATTTCGTTGTACGAGAAAGCGCTGTAAAGCAACTCTATTGTTGGATGACTAAAGAAACGCATGATTTATCGTAGATAAATTTTATTGACGCGCGCGATTATGTGACGTGGAACAGAGAACTTGACGAATCATGATGAATTATTTGAGGCCCGAGGCAATGAAGCAAATTGAACTGTTACTTTCTCAAAGTTCAGTCTCAAATTTGACAATTTATCAGACTATCTGTATCTATCGACTCACTGAAGTGAGCCCACATCACCATAGTTACATTTCAAATCTATAGAACCATTTGCCCGCCTATAAAGTTCAGGGACGCGATTGATTATCTCTCGTGTGCCTCCGCCAGAGATAATAGCGCTTGTACAGCTGGAAATAGCGGTATCATCACAGAGTCCTCATCGACGACTGCGCCCTATGCTACGCGACAACTCGTCGTTTTCTCGCGAAACAATTACTCTTGACCTGGCCCAGATGTCTCAACTACCGTTGAAGCGATGCGAATGCATCAGCTTCTTACCGATATTATGAAACATTACCGTCATCTCTTGCCTCCATTGCCATTGACAAATTGCAACTCGCACATGAACCTGTTTCGCCTGGCGATCATTTATCAGTGGGAACTCAATTCGTACTTCCTGAAACTAATAACTCAATCGCCCACAATAATAATCAATGTTCATTTTGAAATTAGATAAAGTTGGAGATATATTAAAAATAGCAAAACCTTTTAATTTTAACGAAGTGTCAGTGACTCGAATGGTTCACAAACTTCAGGGTATACATTCTCCGATCTATTCTCGTATTCAACCTTCAGAATTTTTTTTTCCTGAACTCCAATGATATTTTTGGTGTCCCAAAGCGCTTCAAAGCTTCGATATAGATATAATTATTGTTTACAATTCATTTCGAATTACGTACTTACGCCATTTCAGCACACATTATGAAAAAAAGTTGAATTATTGATATATAAATCTGGCTGGATCAGGTGTTGAATGTGGAAGTGACTTAGACTAGGAGGCCATACATGCTAAAATGCCACGTTGAAAAAACAAATGGACTATCCAACTAAAAATAGCACGCTCCATTTAATTGTCGGACTAGACGCAGAATCGAGAATAGTATCTACTTAACTGACGCTGACGATTCGCTTGGATTACAGTACTCAAGTCGTAACCGAAGACGGCTATGCCGTCATGTCATATAAAAGAAAGAGTTTTTTTGAAATTTTTTTAACACTTACCATGTGTTCCGTTGCTTTTTCTTCGAGTTCAGATCGCGTCCAATCGACACGGAAGCTCAGAGGCTGGAGTCTGGACTCCATTTCGCGGAGCCACTTTCTCAGACACCTGACTTCGTGCTCGAAGTCTAAATGAATAATACAGAGATTAATAAAAATGTTTTTTTAACCCCTTTGATATGTGTTCATGCTTAAGGTGATAATGAGACCTATTAAAGCGTTTTTATGGTTGTATTGTAAATGCTCAGTAGCTTAGAGGTCAGAGTAATCGCCCAGAATACGGAAGACACGGTTACCCTCGGTTATTTCACGTTGAATAACCAATTATCGATGGAAATTTCGATTTTACTGTCGTCTTTTCGTACATTTTCCTTGATTTTACTGAAAATTGATGGAAATGGCGGACGCAATTTTAACGTTGACTTGTACAGACTGTCGATAATTGATCGGCACAGAAGTAATGCGTATGTAATATAGTAAATTTGCATAGATATTAAGTCAATAATTGTGTGCGCATGGAGTGAAATGATGCGTCGATTTTTCCGTCGATTAACAAAAAATTTACGTTGTAAATTTGCATTACTTCACCGTTTCTACTTTACACAAGTCGACATCAATTTATCGTCGACCAAGTCCGCCAGAGTAATTCTAAGTTCTATCACGAGAATTAGAAATGAACAAACATAGGACAAAATTTTTTTAATTAATCATGTAATGCGCTGACGAATTTCTCGTATTCAAAATTTTGTCTATTGTCATGTTTTGAGTATCTCATTTCAATTTATTGACAATCGATAATAATTACCGGCTGAGACATCCTCTTGATCTGAAGTCGGCTGTGTTGGCGCCATTATTTGCTCAACGAGCTCCCACTTGGCATTCAAATGATCGACTCGCCAGGCTACTTCATCTTTTAGTGAAGGAGCCCGAGCCACAAGTTTTGTTGCTTGCTCGTTAAACAATCGTCGTCTGTATGCCTTACGTCGCAGCTCTTCCATGTGAGCCTATAATATTAATCCAGTTTATAAAAAACAGAAGACGCGCGAATGGGTTCTATTGTACGTCGAAATTTATTATGGGAAAAAAAGATTGGATATATTTAATTGAATAGTGAAGCGGTAGAAGGAGATAAGTCGCGTAGAAAAGATAACACTTTTTATTAAAATCTTTCACGCAATTGATTATAACGCGAAAACTATGCGAGAGACGACAAAAATGGAAACTTCCTTTTGCCGCTGCAATTCGATGTAATCCCAATAGATCTGATAAGATCAGAGATTTATCTCGATCCAAGCATATCTGGATAATATTTGACTATATATAATGAGATATGGAGCATTTTTCTTTCAATAATCGTTTAAAAAATAATTATTTAACACCAATAACGGTCTCTACTGTCCATTGGCATAATTAAGAATATGAAAAATAAATTTTGTAACAAAGAAAATTTGTTTCCCGTTGTTGTTGTAGGCTCGAAATTTTATAAACAAAAAAATATAAACCAGATCTAATGTCAGATCTGGCCCAGTCTCATTGCATTAATTAGATCTGATGTTAGATCTGACCATATCAAATCAGATTTTGCATCAGATCTGATTGTATCTGGCCAGTTTGAACCAGATACATCAGATCTAATTATATCTAATTAGCTACAGTCAGATCTGGAGTTTGATCTGTCCATGGTAATCAGGCTGGACCAGATCTCATTCTATCCGACCATATCTAATAAAATTTGACATCGTATATCCTGTCAGCTTGGCCCAGATATGACAACAGATTAATTATATCTAATCCTATCAGAATAAGATATAATTTCATCCGATTTGATATAAATATATCCAATCATTTTTCCCCGGAATGATTACAAAAAAAGAACGTATACTCACAGCCCGAAGACTTTTGTCCAATAGATTCTCTTCCTTGGAATAAACGAGCTCCTGCAAAACCCCAAGCCACGTGTACAGTTCAGAAAATTGACAGCTGACCTCTTTCAAGCCCCATGACAGTGTTGAACCATCGCCTTCATCCCAAATAAGTTCTCCATTAGCTTCCTGTAGTAATGAATATCATAACATTCGTTAATTCATTATCGTATTGGTAATGGTATCGAATGATGTTTCTATTAAGTCTCACCTTGCAGCTGTCGATAAGGTTTGTGTCCATAATGTAATCGTAATTGGACCGAATCGCTGCCCAGAAATCGTCTTTACAGTCATCTCGATTGATCCAGGTACGTTGGCAATATTCCTGATTTGGGTCTTTCCTGTAGAGAAAATGAACAGCTGTAAGACTGGGTTTCCATTTAAGACTCGGATATTATCAATAGGCTCATTATTATTATCGCTCCATCCAGAGACATGTAATGGCAAAAAAAAAGAGGATTTTAGCTGTCAGAAAATGATCTTTACCTTTTTTTAGTTAGACTATTGTACGGTCTATCGACTCGGATCCTCGCGTGATCAGGACTCTCTAGACTTTCGCTAGAGCGTTGCAGCGAGGAACACGAGAAGCTCATCTTCATAGTATTAGACGGTCCTGAAACTGAAGAGTACACAGTCGTGTGCGAAGAAGTCACACAATTGTTATTACTCGTGTGTAAAAAAAAGTAAGAAGACAAAGATCCGCTATCTGTAATTACTGAATAATTACCCATAACGACTTTAATAATCTTGTTCTCTAACATTAATTGACTTGATAATATTCTTATCTAGCAATTAATTATCTCGCGTTCCAGAGGCATTGCTTCACTCACCTCTTGACCCAAACTCTCTCGCCTCACATGGGCTATTTATGACTCAGAATATTTGAAGGTAGGTTAGGCTAACTTATCTATGGTGTATTTCACAAGATTTTCTAACATGACTGCCCATCATCTCCCAACCTAATTTACCTTGACCAATATAATACCGTAATAGTATAATTTGATCGTAAATATTTATAAAGCCGTTGTTTATCTTCAAACTTACCGTTGTTAAAAGTTAATTCCATGATTGTGTATGTAGTCCTGAATTCATGATCGTTGTCCCATTGTTTCTAACTTCGCAGCTGCGCCTGAACATTAAAAAAGACATCTATTTAACTTAAATGAAACCTTCTCCACATTACTTATTAATGCATAGAATGACACATAGTCGAAGAATGCAGCAAGACAAAATATGTACTGATTCTACAAGTTACCAAGAAAATTGCCAATGAATCACATTTATGAACTGAACCATAAAAAAATATGCTTTGCACGGCGCTTTTTCTTCAATATTAAAACGATGACTCAAAAGTCTGGAAAAGGACCTCCACTCAGAGCCTCGTCATCATCGAAACTCGTCGGCCCGGATGCTCTAGGAATCCCTAAGAAAGCAAAACGATCTCCCTGGGGTTCTATCTTTAAGATCCCCTCTCGCACAACATCTTCGCACTCAAGGAATCCCCCCAGAAGACGACCAAATAAAATCATCAACAATATTACACATGAATTTTAACTAGAAAATATATATTTACATATTTATATATCCATACATGTAAATAACAACAAAAGAAGTAATTGTTAGGGACACCCACGGTTATGCACCTGCTTTCTGGATGGTCACATGACGCTCCAGAGAATCGTCGTAGGTGTAATACAAAGCAATGGAAAAAAATCGTCATAAACGAAGCAACCATGAGATGCCATGGCGCCTAAGAGTATTGTCGTCGTCCGGGATTTCGTCATGAGTCGATAAACAGCATGGTGATCATGCCGGACTTCCTTGAACTCATTCACCAAATACGCCATGACGCCAAGAATGGAAATAATGCTTAAGATATGAGAAAGTTTATTTACATTATTGGACATTGAATTCTTGCGATCAAGGGCCAAAGCGACACACCTGTAACGGCCCATCACCGAGGTGAGGAGGAAAACCGTGAGATAAAGCATTTGAAGCGTTGTGGAATCGGTTATATACTTACCGGGATTGTTTGTTGGCTATGACCTGGGGCACGCCTCCTGGGCCGCGGGCCAGGTCGTCTCGTCACCAAACAACATAACCTTACACACGATACGCGACACCACCGAGAAACACAAACGCAAAACAACTGCGGGATTGCAGGTAGGATTTTTTTTTTTCAACGCGGGGCGCCGTCGCCCATCGCCACACACCAAACGAACCCAACGTGAGTCCGTAAGGTAGAGCTGCCGCGAGCGCATGCGCCATCCCGCAAGATGGCAGCAGCAGTCGTACTTGCGTTCAAATTGGATAGACTACTCCGAGGAACTGAAATCGCAATTGTTTATGGTTTTACACATTACTTAAACATAACAGAAAACATGAGGATTTTTTGTGTTTATTAATGTGAATTAATAAACTTCAAAGTGTAGTGTAGCATCTGTAATGAAATCCAGTTATTGCACGCCAATGCTGTGTTTTATAAGAAATGAATTGGCGCCTGCTTCTTTTTGGGGGGACATTACTTATGCGATGCACGTTGACGATCTTACGCCGGAAAGACATTCTTACTCTAGGGCTAAATATAGAGGTGATGGGATTTCCGTGACTGGAAGAATACCAAAGAGAATTATTATCAGAAAAACAATTTTAAACAGTCTATTTATTTTCTTTTTCTTTTTGGTTATAATCATGGGTAGATGATAGAAAAATAGAAAGCTATAACGAGGAAAATTATCGAGTTATCTAGCACGAATGATTCCTAAAATCGGCACCAAGATCCAATAGCTACCTCCAGCAAATTGAATAGCAGCCGTCAGTCGTAGACAAAGTTCAGGACCTGAAAAATACGAGATAAAACATAAAACTGTTGAAAGTCCCCATAAATCTTTTGCGGCGTCCGCTTACTTGAAATGAACGAAAAAGACAGAATACTGAGTCCGACGATGGTAGACAGAACAGCATGAGCTTTTTTCGCTAATTGACCACCTAGAATGTCGAGCAGCGCTGAGTCCAGACAGACTGATGTCCCACCCACACTCACGCCACCCAGGATCGCCAGGACAATCAATAGAGAGAAGGGCCATTTCGCTGTCAAACCTTCAGACAAAATTAAAATGAACTGCCTACTTGATATCAAGTAAAGTCAAGTGACTGACCTAAAAGGACAAAAGATCCCAGCCAAGAAGCTCCTCCGAAACACAAACTCCTCCACCTAGCAGTGCTAGGTCTCCAGTAAGACATCGCATTGGGAATGAGTGTCCCTAGGCCCGCTGCAACGGACAAAGTGACTCCTTGAGCAAGACTGGCCGATGGGATGGCAGACACCACCAACGAGGGAAGGAGGATCCAAATAAACAGGGCACTCGTCCTACACCCAATCCAAGCGAAGGTAGCCATCCAGAACTTGATGGATTTCATGAGGCGAACCTTTGGCTTCCATCCAGACGTTGCATTTGTCCGATGGGGATTAACATTGAAGAGTTCTTGGTCCTCTCCAGAGTCCTAGATTGCAACGTGCACAGATTAAAGCCATCCCGGGACCCTTAGAAATACGTAAAGTCTTTCAAACACATACCTGATAGCTGTAGGCTTCACTTCCTTCGCCAAAGAGACGTGGAGGAGAATTCCGACTCGACTCCTCGTCATGAAACACACTCCTAGGACTACTATCAACCTGATTACCATCAGAGCTATTAGTTGGAGCAACTTGGTTTGTCAGTTCGTTGTCCTCTTCGCTGATAAGCAAGGTATAAGGACTAGTTCTGGATCTCACAGTAGGATAACGCAGAACAAGGCTGCCTAGAGCTGTTGGAATGAAACTGCATGCCATAAGCAACAACCCATTGTGGAGACTAGTTCGAGAAAGTAATGCTAAGACGAATCCGGGTACGAAAATAAAACCCAGAGACGTTGCGATCTCTTTTAGCATCAAAATCAGTCGAAGACGTGCTCTGAAACTTCTTCGGAGGACTGTGTCAGTTTGAACGAGGATAAAGCTACCGCCAATTCCCATCACCGCACCGGCACTCAGACTGGCTAAATAGGCGCCCACGCCACCAGTTGCTAAGTAACCGGATGCTAGGACGCCAATTGACAGTAGACACACACCGATCAGCGCCACTATCCTTGGAGCTGATGCTAAATTGATTATTATCCTGGTCCATGGATCTACAAAAGGTTGGATTAGTTTCGCAACCATCATTCATGATGAGCAAGGTAAGATAGGGTAAGTTTGTGTTACCTGCTAGACTCCAAAAAGCGGTGAATAGAATTGGTGTGAGTGCAATTTCTACCTGCCAAAGATCTAAATCCTCGCCGGAATCGACTGTTAGGTAACCTAATACAACTCCGTACATTGACACTATGCTCGGCACTGTTATCTACATTCCATATGTGTCAATATATATTTTTTTAGTAGTCCATAAATTAATAAATCTATACTTAAGAACTTTAATTGCTCGTTAAAACTATATTATAGATAGTGTTTATGTGTTACCTGCATGGCCACTGACCCGATGAGGATAATCCACGAGTATCCGCCATCGGGCAAAGTGGGGCCTAATTCAGGCTCAGAACTGATAACTTCATCCAGGCGAAGACGCCCACCGCCAGACATTATACCTTCACTTTTATTTATTTTTATTAGTTTTTATTATTCATTGATTGCTAGAAGTATTAAAAATATATTGTCGAATGAAATAAGGCCTAGAGAAATTAACGGCGAACTATCGCATAATGAAGCCAGCGTGCGAACACACTCCACTCCAAGTGTATATCTAATCAACTGTAACTTGTCTACACACTCTTGATATCACTGACTGTTACAAGATAAGCACTGAAGATAATTCAGCAGGTAATTCTGTCTTAAATATGTCTGATAAAAGTATTTTATTTATTTATACATATTGCTTTGTAGGGTACTGTAAGAAGAGTTTATAGAAATAAATAAATTTTTTCAAAGTGTTTGATGTTTATTCGAATTTGCCTATATCATATACAGGTATGTCAGACTACAATATCATATACAGGTATATCAGACTACAATATTTTTATACATCAGGTTCTTATTGTTTATTTTATAAGCCGTCTTTAGCCTATTGCGGTCGAAGATGTTTTATAAAAACATCGCAGACTATATAATGGAAGACAGGAATATGTTGCGATTTTTTTTTTGTTAAGTAGTCTTGTATCTACGCTTATAAAATAATTAAGTATACTCACACAGGCAGTGAATAATATATTATTTATTATTTTGTATATTAATTTATTGTTCGTTCTTTTGTGATAATACTCTTGTGTCACTTTTCTTTTGTCAAAGTTCATTGGGGTATCGAAAAAGTGAGTAAAATAATAAAAAAAAAGATCTTAATTATTTGTTACACATTATTCTCTCGACCGTCAGCAGTCGCAATGGACGTGTATCTCACGCGCTTGTTTACAGAATCAATAACCGGCGTCAATTTCTTCTTCAGGCCCTCACGCTGAACGTAGACTAGAGCGCAGATCAGTCCCACGAGGATTATAGAAAGAATCACAATGGCGACTGTTGTTCCTCTACTTGCTGAGGAGGACCCAACTTTGGAGACACAGTTTTTCGCTTCGTGAAATGGTTTCCGTTGTCCATCTACAATGAAATTCAAATTATCTCAATTTCTCTCCCTTTCGTATGTACACTATATAAAAGTAAAAGATAAAGAAATTACTTACGATCACTGCACATCAAATATGTCTTGTTCCTTACGTAAATTTTCGTCTTCTTCATCCACCTGATGAACGGATTGAGTTTGCACGAGCATTCAAATGGATTATTCGACAAATCAATTGTCACTGACTGATTGTATTTGGCAAAGGTGTCCAGTGTTTTCAAATCACGTTCCAGGACTCTGGTGAAGTTGTTTCGTTGAAGATCCAAGAAGCGTAGTTTGTGTAAACACGATAAATTAAAGTGTAGAGCATTCAGGGCATTATCGCCTAAATGAAGATCCAGAAGATTTGGAAGATTACAAAAGACATTAGCATCACGGAATTCGGAAATCTCATTCTGTTCCAAATGGAGCTTCATCAGCTGGCCCAGATGACTGGGGGATAAAACAAACGTCATCGTTACAAGACAAGATGACTACAACAATAAGAGTTACAACAACAAGAACAATAATACAATAGAAGAAGTTATTATGATGGAAGGAGTCATTACCTATTATCAAAAATAGCGTGAAGAATGTCAGCAATGTCTCTTGGCGGGCCATCCTCAAAGGCGTCAGTCAGATGTAACTCAAGCAGGGACACGAAATTAGAGAAAACCCTTGGATGATCACTCTGCGAGTCTAGAGACAGTTCATTGAAGTCCAAACTCAGACGCTGCACATTCTGCACATGATGATAAGACTTTCCCCGAATCTCACGGATTCTATTGCTAGACATATCGATCACACGAAGACTTGGAATACGATCGAGTGTACCGAAAATGTTCCATGGTAGCTTTTCCAAACGATTCCCCGTGAAAATGAGAACCTGACGATTGAACACAAAACAGTTTAAGTCATTTTCCATTGTTTGCTTGTTACAAACTACTGGTTTCATGTTTGACCACTGACTTGAGTTTTGTCCGGGAGGCTCTCCAGTGGCTTAGTGTCCGTGAAATTCGAGTTCGTACAGTTGACAACGTACTGATGATGACCCTCATAACAAATCCTTGAACAGGAGCATCGATTTTCAAATGCTGGACCACATTCGTAGATTGCTGTGGTTGCATTCTCCAAGCTGTGCCAATTCCTGTCGTCACAGTCGACTGAGTCATCAGTGCGACTTGGATTCATGAGGCCCAGGATTATCAACCACACCAGGGCGCTCATTTCAATTCTCTGCAACTATATGGGATATATCAGTGAAGAGGTAAGTAGTATATGTATATACCTATAAAGACGTAATCGTGCTACATCAAGACAAGCTGGACTCTCGACCCACAAACCGGTTTTTCCAGTGATATTATTATCCCAAGTTCGACCGATTCTCTGGCGTATTTAACTAGTATGTCTTCATTCATTCAAAACCGAGACCAAACCATCGATATACAATTTTTTATTACTTCTCTAAATCGACGTAATCACTTCTTTTCTTAAGATATGTTAGTATATGTATAATATAGACTTCTAAAAAACGTAACTGAAGGCGGTATCAGATGACTCATTCGCCCGGTTTCGAGCCGAGAGTTCATATTGTCGAGAGCCCAGTTAGCGAAGCGGATTATTTTTTCTTCACATTAAGGCGGCCCAGGTAGATATTTGAAATGCTGGATAATTAAAAAAAGAAAACCATTGCAGCCCTGTAAAAACGTAAGAGTCCAAAGAAACAATGCTAGTTATAGCTTGTAAATAATAATAATATAATTTTCCCTTACCTGCATACTTTGTATGGATCACTTTGGTATCATCGTAGAAGCACTTCTTTTAGGGTTCTCCAATTGACAAGTAGTGTCAAGACATTGTGTACCGAGATCCAGTACCGGATATACTTCACCGAACGTGAATTGAATATATTCACTAGTTTTAAATATTTTTAGTTTCAATTATCACTAATTCGACTTCACTGTTTTTTAGGATTATGAACTGTCTATCCAATTGGGTTTGGTCCAACTGTTAGATTCTTACAGGTTCTGGGACAAAGAAACGTCAGTTTGTGGGAAATGGTGAACTGATTGTGGGTTCAGGTAAAAAGGGAACACGCGGCGTAGGAGCACCGGACTGAGTTTCAACTGCGCTCACGCGATCACCGAATGGCGTTGCTATGACGCTGTGCGGCAGTGGTACAATACTCCGCCTGAGCCGCACCTGTGACCCCACTCCTGTGATCCTTCGGTCATCCACACACACACACACCTGGACAATCTCGAACTCGGCGTAGGCGTCCACCTCAAAAGGAGCTGAGAACTGAGTGATATTCACGATTTAGCTCTACAAATAGCGGGACCCGCAAGACAAACGAGTTTTTTAATTTGGGTGGCTGCCGCTTGGTGGCGCACCGCCGAGTTATTCTCGCACATAGTTCTAGTCACGTAAGACCATATGTAAAGTTAAGCAATTTGTGTAAGATATCTTTCAGCTAATAGGATTTCCTTTTAATTTTTTCCTTTTAATTTTTAAATTTTCCCTCAGAAAAACCTGACAATCCTAAAAACACAAATAAGTAACATAACATAAAAACATACTTAGTAAGTTCTTCGAACGGGTATAAGATTTAAAAACAAAAATGTATTATTTTGTAAACCTTCAAACATAAATAAACAAGCTTTTGAAACTGAAACTAAACTGTGTAAGCAATCCAATTAATAGGATTTTTTTTTCCAATTTTTGCCTCAATAAAACGTACCATTCCTGAAAACAAACATAGGTAAAAAAGATATCCAAGGACCCGCGCATGCACCGATTGTCGAGAATCCCAGTTCAACCGATTCAAATAATCTTCTAAAGTGAGTGGATTAGGGTAAACCGACCAAAAGATGGACGGTTAAGCGGATTCTGAAGTGTTTTTAACGATTTTGCAGAGGAATGTTTCTATTAT
>JABSMT010051981.1:0-12832 GCA_018902335.1 Eumacrocentrus americanus
GATAACTCAAAAATTATGAAATATTTTAGACACTTTCATTTTTACAAATATCTCGAATACTTTGAGAGATACGGAAAAATCTTATTGAATCTTTTTTGTTGGGAATTGAATTCTCTACAAAAAAGGTCCTTTGCATTATTGTCGTATCTCACATAGTTTTCGAGATATAATCAATTTTGTCAAAGATTTTAATAAAAAAGTTATCTCGACTTATCCTCTTTTATCGCTTCATTACTGTATTATAATACTTGCGGATATGTGCATTTTTAAAGACTATTCTTTTATGCAGTAGATTAACTCTTATTGATGAATTATGACAAAGAAAATGTCGGCAACGTGAATAATTAACCAGAAATTACGACGTCGTAAAAAAAAGAGAGGTAGAGTGCCCGCGCATGTCAGGAAAACGTCATGTCCGCATCCGTTTGTGAGCCATAGTTGTTGTATGCATGTGGGCTGTCCGTGAGCCGTTTTTTTCTACTACGTCGCGCGATACTGTTGCCAGGGTTAACGAGTCTACCGTTACAACTGCACGGACATTACATACTGACCAGTCGCGTAGAACAAAGGGCCCACGTCACATTCTCTCTCTCTCTCTCTCTCTCGCCCTTTTCCGCACGTTTCACATGACCGCCGGAGGCTTTTTAGTTGCCACCTCCGATGCAAAAGTTCCCGTAACCCCGGGTCAAACCTCCCGGGAAATTCATCAGCGCTTCAACGTCAAGCTTTTAGCCAGTGTATGTGGCAGTAGCGGAAAACCCAGTATAACTTTGAAATGTGTTGATAACTATTTGTTCGACATTTATATTTGAGCCCAAAATACTGGAGTTAATATGAAAATTGTAATTAATATATGCACCCGGCAAAAAAATTGGTGAATTTAATTTTCCCTCTTATCTCTAGACCAGTGATAGTCGAGATTACGTTTCACGAGCATGCGCGACAGCTTGGAGAGAGAGAGAGAGAGAGAGAGAGACCGAGAGCGCCGGCTTGGCCGCTAGCAAGCAGCAAGGATTCGAGGTAGCTCAGGATGAGACCTAGAAACTAGAGCTGTCATTTGAGAGGACAGAAGGATTTTCCACGTCATCTAGATGCATGAACGAGAATTTCCCAAAACGGAAGTGAGTTAACTTGAGCCGATAGAAGCAGGATAGAGCGTAAATCAAGGGAGATTCAGATATTTCGACACTTAAAGTCGCTTGCCTGGGAACTTTGTTTCTCCAGAGAATTATATGCCTTCCTCTTTTCTATTTCGTGAGAATACTAATACAGACGTGAGTGAAGGGAACTCGCAAACCTTAAGGTTTGATGAATTCATCCCTTCCTGATTGGTGATGTTCTGCACCAATTCAGTGGTGATTGAAGAGAGTAAATTGAGCCTCAATCTTTCCCACTTTGTACTTGGCACAAGTGTATAGATGTGATTTAAGTGTATAGATTCATCTTCTTCAACGAGAGTCGCTGTGCCTACAATAAATTCTTGGACGTTAGCACCAGCTAGTTCGGAGGAATTTATCGAGAGAATTTCAATCTTCAAGGCAAACGACGACGCAAGGTTCCACAGACATAATTGCTGTAATGTTGTCTGAAATCAAAGAATGCGTTAACTAATGATAAGTACACATAAAGTATTGAAATTATTGTGAACGTTCTTCTGAATATATTTTCTTCTCTTTTCAATTTAATATCTTTTCAAGGATAAAGACAAGAGTTGACCTCGTTGAGGTCAACTCTTGCCTTTTTCCTTGTATATATATTTTTTCCTTCTTCCCTTTACTTATCGACGCCACAGCTACCCTCCCTGAGGAGAGTCTCTTCGATTCTCTATCTCTCTATGGTAGCATGGGAATTTCATCGGTATCGGAAGCTCCGATGGGAGGCTGGCAAAAATATTCCAGAATCCTGAACGAAGTTCGTCGGAAAGTCCACGATGCTGGCCGGAGTAAAGAGAGCGAGCCACCTTCACCCCTGGGGATTGCCGCGAGGCGTCGCGCGCTGGGTACAGAGTAACTTTTTTTCCCTTTTATTCTCTATCCTCGACTCTTCTTTTATTTCTCGTGATGTTGAAGCTCGATATTAATTTGCCAATTGCGCCCGCGACCAAACGAGCGCGCATTCTACATTCTCCCCCCCGTCGTTATAAATTCCCAAATTTATTTTATGCATATTTTACCGAATTTTCTTTAGAAAATAAGCTATTACAATCACTTCTATGACGGGATTTCGACCAATCACATATATAAATTTCGACCGATCATGTGCTCGAGGTCACGAAGATGGGGTCCGTTCGGAACGCTATATATCAGGGAACAGAAGTTTCAAGTTGGTCGTCAAAACGTCAACCACCAAGAAGCAAATTGACAGATGTAGAATTAGGTATATGACGATCCTATTTCTCACTCGAATTCCGTTACTTAAACGTGTCTGCTTCCAGAGAATGTCGACTCGCTTGTCTGTGTACAGAGGAATGAGAAATCTACTGTGAGACACAGGATGATGGAGGACAAAGATTTCAGGTGTATACTCGAGCTAACGAATATATAGGGGGAAACTGTGTCTGTTGCAATGCTTTGGGAGGCGAAAGCTGCTTGTAGTTTCCTTCGACATATTAGAGTCTCCTAGAGAATCAACGCCAAGATAGGATGAATGTCTTGAGGAATCTCAACCTCAGTAAAAGACTAATTGCTCCATTGTATATATATTATTATGGGCTAAAGAAGAACTAATTCGATAGGTATATTAAATTATAGGGTCTTGGATGATGAGAGACAGGTAATCCAGATTGAAGCTCCGTTTCCGACATGCACGTCATCAACATTTACCGTTCATGATCAATCTCTGTCGGTGGGCTCGTGTCTGCACGTGATAAAGGTGTTCATGAACGTGAAGGTAGCAGGTGTTGCCAGCCATCCACCTGTACACGGATAAAACGACGAAGAGCGGAGTCCTTCGTCACTGCATACTCATGCTATCATTCTCTCGTATCCGTGCACTTGGACATACGATGCTGCGCTCAGCTTTTATCATGCTCATTTATCTCAAAATGTTCAAATGGCTGAGTGCACTTGTCGTTTATACCCTCCGGCCATTTCACTGCAGAATAATCGTATCCATAAATTCATTTAATAGCCAATTAAATTTTTCTCAAGTGCACAATGCAATAATTATTGAGCATTCAGTTCAATATTGCATTATACAATATTTAAAATTCATTTTTATGAATATATATTTTGATTTGATAAATTTAATTACTCAAATACTTTGAAATACCATCATACAGATACAATGATTAAAGCAAATGAGCTTTGTGGTTAATCTCATTGTAACATGGTCCTCAGCAATTGCATTTGACATGCGGAAACTGGAATAAAACGATTTCACTAGCAACCGAGAGAATTGTAGTATGCATCAGGCTCGTTTACATCACTGGTGGATTTTCCAAATCACTCGTTTCACTCATGACAACGCGCACACACCATTCCGATTTCTATTTCGACAATGTCGAATCCGAACATTTGCATAAATTATCGGGGAGTACGAGAGGTAATCGCGTGCGTGCTATTCAGATTTCCCGTCGTGGTTCGACTCTCATGCTGAGGGCGTTTTCCTTTGACCTGGTGAATTTTTGGCCGGACATAATTGTCGTTTGCTTGTCCAATTACAATCTGTGATGACACGATAAGCGCAGACCGCACATTGAGAGTAGGAGTCTCCACTCTAAATGGACATTTTTATTTCATACCTCTAGTTTTCATCAGGATTATATTTTATCAGTGGTTGGAGTAAAACTCTTGGTGCAATCTGTTGGAGTAGGACTC
The DNA here is from genome assembly GCA_018902335.1 of Eumacrocentrus americanus. Taxonomy (NCBI): domain Eukaryota; kingdom Metazoa; phylum Arthropoda; class Insecta; order Hymenoptera; family Braconidae; genus Eumacrocentrus; species Eumacrocentrus americanus. Next base: position 3,819 of record JABSMT010051981.1, read on the forward strand.
CATTGTGACGGTTCGCCGAGCACGGGAGTGCTCGTTCATACAGAATACCACGTCCATCGTGTTCGGTCCGTCTGGATTCAACTTTCTTGTGTCCGGAGGTGAACTGCATCGAGGAGACTGTATGTGTGGAAAGGAGATGGGAGCGAAGCTTTATCCTCAATAATTTAACACAATGGCGCGAATTTTCGACGTATATGGCGTCGACGGTAGCTCCTCACACGTGTGAAATATATTGCGATATCATGCAAATTATTAGTTATACTATGTCGCGATTATTATATACATTATGGTCAGAGAAATTATTCTAGGACCTTCTTGTGCTCCTAATTATTTCGTTTCTGGAAATATTACTCTTGGGCGTTGATTACGCAATCGTGCCCCTCTCCCTTTGCTATAGCTGGGTTTTTATTTGAAGTCTTGTGGAATTATTTTCGAGAGTAATTCAAAATTTTTTGCGAGTAGTATTGACCATCATGGTTCGAGCCCGTTTCGTATTTTCATCGGCCAAAAATACTTGACGCCCTATTAAGAACTGTTTTGGGCAATTAACGGGAGAATTAATTATCCTCCAGTTGGGTAAATGCAGAGGTGCCACTTTGTGTGCATATTATTTGACTGTCTTATCTCAATTCCGGCGAGAAGACTAGGCGTGAGAGCAAATACAGCCTCGAAACGCCAAATATATCGTCACGACATATATCTGATACCTTCGTTTTGAGTGCAAACTGATCGTGCATAATGAAGGGAAAATTCAACGTTTTCTGCGCATGACAGAGTTTGTCTCCTGGAACTTCTTGAAATCTAAAACCACCTACCCTATTCTAGAAGCTGCCTCGATACGGTTTACGACTTATTTACGATCGTCTCACCGGTTAAATATTGAAAGCCTCAAGATTTTCACCGGGGAATCTCTCGCCCGAGTGCGTTTGAGGCTACACTTGCATTGTCGTAATGCCCAGTGTATTTCCGAGTGATATGAGCCGTTTTATCGTTCTCTTGCATTCAACGACGATGACGAGAAGGAGGGGATGTGACCGAGGATTTTTATGCAGAGCTATGGTGAATTGCACGAGATTTGAGAGCTTTGATGCATCGTAAAAATATACCACAGACAAAGATTTTTATTATTCTTTCTTCTTTGCATTGAAAAATCTATTCAATAGAAATAAAGAACTGTGAAAAAAAAAACTGGGGACATCTTTTCGTTTTAAGTATTGTAGGACGATTCTAGTACGATTTTTTTTATCGTTCATCATTCACGAATTCCATTTCTATTCAATTGAATGGAATCCGCCAGAAGGGATGAGTGAGGGGAAACACGTACAATTGAATCGAAGGGAAGACATCTGTCTGTCGATCTTCTCTTCGATTGGTGGAAGTATGGCGCTGAGCCTGGACTATTGGAAAGGTGAGTCGCGGGGATTCAGAAGCTCTCACGTCCATTTGAATTCCAATTAATGGCCCGTCAGGAGCACTTTGACTGAGGAATGTTGTCATTCAAATGTTCTCGACCATTTTATGAAAAAATCGAGAAATTTCTGGAATCTTCTATGAAAATTTCAGAAAACTTGAGAACATTCTATAACATCATTGAGATTTCTACGAATTTCTAGAATCTTTTAGAAAAATTTCAGAAAGCTCGATTTTAACCAGCTCAATAGGCTTAGATATCCAGCTAATTCGGCAATCTCGCTGCATAAATAGTATAGGTTTCCTTTACATTCGATAATCATCAGTTAATAAATTATCTATTGGTGTTCATCCTATTAATGTAATTTTTTCCAGCGTTTCATTGTGACTCATTCTTCACTGTATTAGTTGAAAATTTTAGGTAAATAATATTTTGACATTTTGCTGATAGCTCTCGCTATATAGTGATGATACTTGAGGATTATCTTAACGCTTTCTCTAGAGCCCCATGGGGTTACCCCGACGCGCGTCAACGTGACACAGCCGTCTCTTGACAGACGATTACCCACGCTCGCACACAATGTGAATAAGTCAGGGTTTAATCGATTTAACGTCGTATCACAACATTCACTCACATATATTGTTATAGGTTTCTAAACCACCAGCATATCTCTAATAATATTATAGGTAAATAATTCCTGTACATATTATATACAGGAGTTATTTATCAGAAAAAAGCATGACAATGAAGTTTGACATAATATAGCAGAAATGATAATAGGGAAAATTCATTTCGGAGACAGAGAAATCATAACGTGAACAAAACATGAAATAGGTGCCCTCGCGAAACCAATGGCTGGTGCGTGAGAGCGACAGCCGCAGCTACCATTTTCATAAATTTAAACGCTCCTCTCTGGCATCCTGTCTGCATTTCAGTTACAATTTTTGTCGCACGTCCAATCCCGCGAGTATGTATATGCACCAACGTTCTCGACGGATGAAAACATCCATCGGAGAGCTGGAGTGAAATGAAAAAAATAATGCTGCTAAACGAGACGAAAAATACAATAAAGTTCACTTGGACAACATTTCAAACAATTTGACATATTCCTATATATGCAGAATTACTGTCTGAACTCTGATGTCATAGGAGAAGCATAGTCATGAGATTAAAGAGAAATACCTTCAAGATATGTGAGAGTGGTTGCAAGTTTGCATTGCACGATGTTACTAGCTTCAGACAAGAGATGCCACATCTTCATCGGGATAATGCACATCTCAGTAGATGCTACATCGCTGTTGCGATCAAGCAATCTATCAATCTTGGTTTTGGAGTGCATAAGATAAGCAGTACAGGGATTCCTTGAGACACTTGCATCCTCTCTCCCTGTCTATGAATGGAACGAGCAAGCTGTTTCTGCTGTTGATGTTATTCTAACTGATGTAAGTGTCCAACTTATCAGTCTAGATGAAGATAGAGATAAGTTCTTTGCATCATATCTTAGTATGTTAGTTCCTATACATTCAATTTTAAAAAATTTCGAATTTCCCATTTTTCAAAGTGAAATTAATTCCAATCAACGTCAAAATTCGTACCCATGTAGCTCTGAGTATATACTATCGGAAGGTATTTTTTATGCCGATTGAAAAAGAAATACGAGCAGTACAGCTCATTTTATCGTTAGGCGCACTCCAGACAAAAATCGAGTAGATTGCAATAAGGCACACCCAGTGACTTCATCCAGGGTGTGCAATATTTAAACTGGAAACATTCCTGTTTGAGTCATACAGGAATCTATCGGAGTGACTACACCGCTTGAAGACATTGCTAATCAAATATGCAAATGTCGATTGGATTTAGAGATGCCTCGGATTCCAGAGCTACGCAGCGAGAGCACGCATCTTGAGAGTGCGAGACGTCGATACTCCCTCGAGGAAATGGATTTAGTTGTGAGGTGTTCCGCTAGAGGTAAAGGGAGTGGGCCGGGCTCTAATGTACGTCTCAGTCTCACGACGGTCTTAATCATATTAGGCACCTTAATTAAGTATTCGTTTTGAATTGCCGTGCAAATCGTTGCACTCGTGTATTCTCTCTGTGACTGAATTTCTCGGTCGAATGCTTGACAGGAATTCCGTGCGAATTCTTGATGGGATAAGAGATGAATCATGTGGAATATACATTAAATCCTGTCATTAATGATTCATTAGGTACAGTTGAAGCTTCATCAAATTTACTGCTACACTAAAGTCATTCTTTTAACGATGGTAATTATTTACTGCACAGAATTAAAAAGGAAGTACTTATGTAAAAATTACGATAGTCACTTTATTAATCTTATGTTAGTCAAGACATTTTTTGGTATATAAAAAAAGTGAAAAAATTCAGTTATATGTTAATTAATTGTTGCACTGACAGACGTTGGAGTAAGGACTATTTTGTTTGTAGGATTTACTCCAACAATTGATCTTCTTTGAGCAGACTTATTAGTTTTTTCATTTGATAGCTCATACAGGGCATTTTGAATCTCTTCTAGACTCATTCCCTCGGTCTCCAACACGTAGAAGTAAGTAAGAATCCAGATAATAAAAGTAATTCCAGTAAATACCCAAAATGGTACATGGGTTCCATACGAATCGGTCAGAACCTTAAAAAAACAAAGACACATTTAACAAAAAAAATTTTTTTTAGGCAGCAGGATAAACAAAAAAAATTAATAAATGAAAAAATACCTGATACAACTTGACAACCACCGTGGTACATATAGCGTAGTAGAGAGATGAGCAGATACCAGCAGTGACTTTGATGTCAAAAGAAAATAATTCCCCGAGGTATGCCAGGGGCATTGGATTCAATGCGAGGCCAAAGAAAAAGAAGTAGATGACAACGAAGACCGTGGGAATCCAGTTGACGTTAACAACATTCACTCCGTGTGCCTTGAGAGTGAAAAAGATTGCTATAGTACCCAAGCAAAGTAAAGTGAATGGTATAGAAAAGAGGAGAAGCCTTCTTTTCCCAGTGATCTTGACAAAGGAGACACAAACGATGCCAGCCAAAACAATTGCACAGCCTGAGATGATGATTCCAATGTTTGCACCTATGTGATAACCTGCCTCATCATAGATAAATGACTGATAGGCAAAAATAGGTGCCGCTCCAGTGAGACTCATGGTATTGGCAAGAAGAAACATGATAGCAGCAGCTCTTCTAGTAGCTGGTAACTTAACGGCTTCTCTCAATGATCCAATAGCTCCAACATGCATCACCTCATCCTCAATCGAAACAATCCTTTTAATTTCCTCCAGCTCTTTTGTGACATCGTCCTTCCCTAAGGACCATCTGAGGGTCTTCGTTGCGTGAATAAGCCTGTTCTTCCGTGTTAAGTACACAGAACTCTCTGGTAGCCAGATGAAGGTGACAATGAAGAGCAACGGAACGACAAGAGACATCATGGCCATGACAAAGCGGTCCACATAGAGGCCAGTCGTGCATATGAGAACGACGCCGATGTTGATCAACACTGATTGAAGTGTGCCTAATGGGCCACGCGTCCTTTTGGTGCTGATCTCTCCAATGTACATTGGCATGACTGAGTAAGAAATTCCACAACCCACTCCGGCCAATAGTCTAGCTGCACAAAGGGTGACGTGGCTATCTGCTAGGCCAATCGCAATCCAGCTGAAAATTTTGGGCACAGCTGCAGCAAGCAATGTCCACTTCCTACCAATCCTGTCCATCATGAAAATCGGAGCAATGGCTCCAATACCCACACCCACATACATAAGATTGATCACCAAGACTTCTTGATCGGATGTCAGGGTTATTGGGTCTTTACCCGCGAACTTGGGAAGTGTGATAGTTGCCCATCCTTCATGCAAGCCGCAGTCGACGATCAGCAGGTTGCCTGGTTAGAGGTCGTTTCACTCATTAGCAGATAATAGTTGCATAGTTATAAAATCTTAAATAGGCACTTACAGACAAGGCCGACGATTATCTGATGAAAAATTTCACGATCCATTTTCTCCAATCAAATCACACTAGTCATTTCTGGTATTAAAGATGTTTCATTCAATTATAATTCTGACCAGTTTGGCAAGTCGTCAATAACCATAGGGAGTCTCAAATTGATCACCACGACAAATGGACAAATGACTGGAAGCACGTATCAGGAAGAAGCTTCGATCAATCGAGTGACCTAACAATATAAACGTCAACTCGTGCTCGAGCCGCACGCAACAAACGGGAAGTCGTCGAGTTGCCAGCAGGCCATGATCACCGTCGACATTGGCGGATGGAACGAGGCTGGCTCTCTAATTTCGCTGACCGTAGATACCGAATCGCGACGAGGTCGCGAGGTAAATGCTGGACACGAGCGGGTGGCAGGCGAGGTGAAGGGACGTGCTAACTAGATTCCTACCCACATATCTCTTGGTCGGGACGCGCGGTGGTACATAACGGCTCTATCTGACACGCATGGTTGGCGTACGAATCTACTTGGCCTTGTGACGTATCCTCCTCTCGCTCTCCCGCTCACACATTGCATTAGGTCGCGTACAGGCTCGCTCCCAGAGCGACAGTTATGGCTCGGCAATACAATCTATGCGGTATTAGCGTGTGCCCTCCAGTCCCAACTGGAGTGACTGCCTTAACTTGGATTTACGATGGTCAAATAGCGTGGCACGCGTTCCGTTTAATGCCCAGGGATATCATCGATTTGTGGACCCGCGAGCAAACACGACAGTACGTAGAATCTCAATTCTGTCAACGAAATTGTTTTCACAGAAAATATCATATTTCTGAAACTCTACAAGATGTTAAAACACACGTGTTTTTTCGTAAAGAATTTCATTTTTCGTGAAAAGCATACATATTTATTATGATCATACTGAGTATACTTTGCAAGAGAATAAGATATCTAGAAGAAAAAAAATGATCAAAATCAACGTTTTACACTGCATTTACCATATTTGCATTTCGAAAATTCATTTTCATAGCTCTACAGCTTTTGCATGACCCTGAGGGTCCTTAAGAAGTACAGTGAAAGTATTCTCAATGTCGCCTTTGCCTTGAATGGAGCTCCAATAGGATTTAGATTGAGGAAATTAGTTGGTATCGATCGAAAGGAAAATTGTGACTCCTTGGTGGGAGTTGTTACGTCGTTGGAATGCCAGAGTCTGGCGTTCTCTCCCTCCTCATCTATATACTCTCACTCGAGAAACTACCCGCATGTCTGACTCCTATCTCCCAACAGAAACTTGGCCTAGACTAAATCGTTCCCCGAGAGAGAGAGAGAGAGAGAGAGAGAGGTATTCGCGGCCGACTTCTGCGATCGTGCTTCCTCGTTCGAAATACTAATTAAGCAAAAAGTGGGATCGCTACGTGCCTCTAGTTCAGTTACCACTGTTTCTATCCCCGCAAGCGTTTCCTCCACTTGACTCGCGTCGTCGTTCGCGATTCAAGCCAGAGGAGGATGATCGCTAATTGTGAGTTTCGCTATACGGCCTTAATCGTGGAGTATTGCTATCTACTGATTATCCAAGTTATTCATTAACCTCGGCTTGAGATGGTCAAACCAGATTTGACTGAGATTTCTTGATTATCGTAAACAATTCATTAATTATGATTACATGCACCTTCATAATTATGAATCTATCATTATTTAGTAGGATATCATTTATTCATGTTATTTTCTTCTCGGGAATATCCGCGTTCTAGCAACGTGTCAGATTGGAAGTTGATAGAGGAGCTTTTGGGGAATAAGCTGAGTTTGTCGGAAATGAACATGATTCTTCCATTTCCGTTCCATACGAAAGTTTTAGGAATTAAGTATAAGTTTTAAAAATATTGGTTTTTCCGTTGTATTATATGTAGTGGGCATGTATCGCAACTAATGCACACACAATCGCTATGCTCAAGGACTAAATAGGTTACGTGACCTATGTCGGATGATACCTCTTATATGTAGACATCTATTATATAATGAAAAAAAGATAATGTTGTTCTTAAAAGATGATCGGATACAGTGATAAATACTTTCAAGAACAGGTTTACAAGCATGAACGTGATTGTGATGTGAAATTGCTCAATCATATTATAGCTTTGTTGTGAATTTTCAATTAAAAGACGAGTATGAAGAAGAAATTATCTTAAATCCAATCAGAGACTCGCCTTGGTTGATATTATTAGACTTCGATTGTCGGTTTAAATAGATTTGTAATGTTATAAATTATTACCATTATTCTGAATTAATTAACAGTGCATAAATGACTTAATTATAATGCCACAGAATATATGGAAATATTTTAGAGACACTGCAGCACTGATATAATTGGGAGTGCACGAATTTATAGTGATCGTCACTGCAATGATTATTTTATAAAGCTGTTCAAAATGTCACCAGCGACAGCTCTTCGAGTGTGATCCACAACTGCAGCACGAATACTAAAGCTTACATGTGCAAAAGTATATAGGAATGTTTATTTATCCCCTCCGCTTTGAATCTCGTGCCCCTTCTCTGTTAGTCGCTTACTCATGAAATGTCTGCAACGACATAAGTAATTATTATTCTTCAGAGTAATTTATCTTCAATTCTTTATTATCCTCATTCTTCTTTCTCAATTTTGAATTGTTTAACGATAAAAAATAAACATTTTCTTTCATTTCATCGGTTATCACATGCAATCATAACAGGTTCAAGTATAATTCATGTTTAAAAATTCATCTTTTACAAAATAAAAAAATTTTTTTTTGAAAACCATGCAAATCAATTGGAAATTGGCTAATATGAAGCTACTGAAAGTTTAGGAGCCTTCAAAAACCTTTTCAAAAAGTTATTTAGTCTCGAAGTTCCAATAGCGGTCTGACAGACCGGGAAGGTAGTTTAAAGGTTAATGAAAACTGTCCAATGGGAGCAAAAAATCAAATCGAATTGGAAAACTTTCGGTATCGAGTTGCCGATCGATCCGATTTGGATTCAGTTTGAAATCGCAATTTTCAACAATTTGGTGGCCAAAAACGTTATTTTTTGCAACATCTTATTTAAAAAATCATGGTCTCGAAATTAATGATTGCGAAGCGAATACATCGGCTTGAATATCTTGACCAGTTCATTGGCTATAAAGAAAAGGGTTTTTCAGTCGTCAAATAGTTCATTCGCGTGAACGCTGAACGGTACGACGAAAGAACATCGACCAGTTTGTATTAATTATCTCTATAATTGTCAAGACTTAGATTTGCAGACGTTACCTATGTTATATGAAAGCCATTTGAAGCGATACCAAAAAAAAATTCACCATAGCATTGTATCAGTGAAGGAATTTTAGTTCACTGGACTATCTCCGATTCAACATGAGCTCTCGGGATTTTGAGTTTGTATCATCGTCTTCAATAGATATTGATCAAACTTTACCAATTTGATCTATTTGTGAAGGAAGTAAGTTCATTGGGGAAGGCGATTGAGTGGGGGGTTCATTTCAAAACAACCCCTGAAATAGTAAAAGGCGTGGAAAGTTACTTATAAATACACTTCACAAAAAAAAGAAAAAAAAAAAGCGCTAAGTAAACTTAGCCTAGACTTTTCTTCACTTTATATATTGAAAAAATAGAA
>JABSMT010051992.1:0-12824 GCA_018902335.1 Eumacrocentrus americanus
AAAAAAAATAGATAAATTATAAATGGAGGGAGCACCTTGTTACCCTCACCTTCGCACCCTTTCCCTTCATTCGCCTCTCTCGACACACAGCAATCTGACACCCAACATCACCGCACACTTATCTCATCCAGCGCGGATTCGCGGAAACTGCGTTTCAGGAGCGCGAAGACAACGATAGAACGCGAAGACCAAGGAACGCGCTCAGCATCATGCGCAAGCGCGATATCTCCCACTTCCTCTTTTCCTGACATGTCCCCGGGTGCCCCTGCCCACCTTTTTCCCCTTTCGCGGTTGATCGGGGCCCGACGTGACGGGCCCCAACGCGGAGGAGGAGTAGCGCGTCAAATGTGAATGAAGTGGCGCCGTCGGATGTCAATCAGTATGTGAGAGCACGTACGTCCGCAGTGATATGCGCCGGACATTGGCTGAGCAGGATGTTTATAAATATTCTCTCGTTATGGTCTTCAGACGACAAATGACACTCTTGGTAGTTCCTGATGACGTTGTTGAGCAGGGAATTAATAATGACTTGCGAAGGAATTGTCTATTTGAATGATCTTTGATATGATGTTAATTCTGCAAAGTATCAGCTTTGAGTTGAAGGAAAGAATGACGAAGTCGAGAAATATATAAATAGTATTGCATTGTCATAATCAATTCGAATATACAGTCAATTTTTTTTTTCTTTAATTTCGGCCGATAATTTAATATTCAATTTCATACTGATTTAATTAAACACATGATTAGCACGACCGGTGGGCTAGTGGAGAGTCGACTAGTAACGCTGATGAAAGTTTGCAGGCTGAGTTGGCTGGGCAGTCGAGTACACCATTCCAGGTGGCTGTTGATGAGTCATTGCATGACTCTGGTGTTGGTGGAACTCTGGAGCACCGTGAGGGCCGTTCAGTCTCACTCGTTTTGGATTTTGTCCATGATTATGCTCACTATTGCCCTGCTGCGGTTGATTCGGTTGCTGTGCCATTCAATAGATCAAAAAATTATTTATCGTTTTATTTATTTGCTTTAATTTTTTTTTTCATAATTACCGTTTGTTGTTGATTCTGACGAGCTTTGTTTTCAGTCTTTTCCTCGGTATCGTCGTCCGTTAAGAATTCTCGTTTTGGATAAGGAATTGGACATCCGGCAAAAATGCTGTGGATACAATAATTAACATTAAGTTTGAAGAAATAAAGTGCACCCGACAAAATTCGTACCCATGTAGCTTTGAGTATATACTATTAAAAGGTATTTTTTGTGCCGATTGAAAAAGAAATACGAACAGCACAGCTCATTTTATCGTTAAGCGTGTTCTAGACAAAAATTGAGTGATACTAAGGCACACCCAGTGACTTCGTCCGAGGTGTGCTATAAAATGACGAATATTGAGAGATAAAAAGCTTACTCTTGTGTTGGCAGTGGTTCTTCCTGGAAGTAGGCGTCTTGCATTGAATGTTCAGACGTAATTCGCTTGTTAGGATCCATCATTAATAGTTTTTGCAACTGTAAGAATCAATTTGAATAATGAGCTTTTCAGAAATTAATAAACAATAGAATTGAGTAATCAACTTACCAAGTTAAATGCCTTGCTGTCAGGCTTTATTTTATGGCGATCCATGTACTTGGTCAGTGAACAATTTGCATAGCTAGAAACAATAAAGCTTTATAATTACCTATAATTGAGTATTCAATAGTAAAACGTAACAAATAAAGACCTACTTGGAACGCTTAAAGTCTTTTAGTAGTGTAGGATGCTCTGGCATCTTTTTAATGTCTTCCCAATCCTTTTCCAGTGGAAAACCCATCACATTAAATATCCTACATGAGACAATTTATCCATTATTATTATGAACGTCTCTTTAGTGAAAGAAAATAGTGTATCAATTAGTTTTTTTTCTTACCGGTCCAATTGATCGTGATGATAAGGATTACTAGTTTTAATATCTTCTTGTCTACAATGGAAAATTGGTTCGGAAGTTAACAGCTCAGCAAATATACATCCTATAGCCCATATGTCTGTCAATAAATATAAATGATTACTTTGATTTTCTTTTCTCAATCTCAAACGAAAACAAAAATTACTTGGTATTTACCAATGGCTTTAGTGTAATGCCTCGCTCCCAGAAGAAGTTCTGGTGCCCTATACCAAAATGTGACTACTACAGGATCAAGATCAGCTAGAGGTTTCAAGGGAGCATTAAATAACCTAGCGAAACCCATGTCTGCTATTTTGACACGACCCCTCTCATTTCCTTCACCCATAACTAAAATATTCGCTGGTTTCTGGGGAGAAGCAGAAATTATTTAAAGAAAATTCTTAAAAAACACTCTCTCATGATTCATATAGATTAAAAACTTACCAAGTCTCTGTGAAGAACCCAGTTGGAATGTAGATAATGAATACCATTTAAAATTTGATAAAGCAGCGATTTCACCATACCTTTCGGCACCATCACTGGCTTTTTATTGGCCTTAGCAGCTCTATGAAACTTTATTATGTGCTGTCGAACAAATATCACTTAATAAAGCATCATTATCAATCAATAACTAGAAAACATTGTAAATACATACCCACAAATCATGTTCTGCAAAGTCAAAGAGTAAAGAGACCTTTCTGTCGTTGTGAGAAAGAAATACCCTGATAAGTGTGATCACGTTGATATGCTTTAATTCCCTGAGTAACTGTAAATCGAATGAATGCAAAGCTGGGACCAAATTCAATAGAGATACGATTGTTTTTTCTTCTTGATTACTCTGATAACTTACAGCAATTTCTCTGCATGCTGACATGGAGAGTCCAGTCCCTTCTATCTGTTTAAGGCCGAAATCCTTTGTATCTGGCCTCGACTTGAATTCACTATCTGAAACACTGGGATAATCCCACATAAATACAGTATAAATACAGTGATAATTGAGAAATCTTACACCCTTGGCTTTGACAGAAGTAATATTTTTCAGGCCTAACCCTTCTTTTCGGCGAGCTTTGTAGACGTGGCCATAAGTACCTCGGCCAACTTTACAACCTTCAAATTCAAATAGATCCTCGACTTTAGTCCTGTCCTTTTGTGTCTTCATTTTGAATTCATAATCCATCATGATTATCCTTTATTGTAATAATAAATATCAACTGTTTGAACCCCAAAAAATCATGAATCCACCGAGAGCTTATACTCGCGCGCTCTCTGCATCAAATCCTGCGAGATGTTAAAAAATTTATTCAAGGCACCATCCACACGAGAGAAACGGTTGTTATTGGATCCCAACCAATCGAGGACGAGGACGAGGGGCTTTGGTGCACTTTGGCGCGAACACAGGAAGAGTCAGAACGAGTTTTGTGTATTCTTTTGAAATTTCCGTTACTAATTAACAATCAAGGTATGTACGATACATATTACTTAACAGTCATGTATAAACAATAGTTATTAAGTAGCAAAACAAAGCATTCATTGTTATTTATGAATAATTCAAGGGTTTGTAGTTCAAAGTTCGATTTTGAGGTTATGTTGTCGACGTGCATCGGATGATGGGATTCGAAGCCGGTAAAGTTTAGATGTAAAATAAATATAATTTTTCCATGAACAGATGATGGACGATGCAGCCATAGCACGCCTACAAGGCTACACCATCGACAGCAATGAAGCTTTGGAATTTAAATTGGTGAGAGACGAAGAAGATGTTGAAGATTCGGATATTGCCTTTGGTCCTGAGATGTCTCATCAAGTTTATGGGGACAGGTACGATTTTCGAAGTCTTCGTTTATGTTGAATTGTTACTGAAAGATGGAAAAACATTGATTTTCTTTGTAGTGAGACGATCTTTGGGTATAAAGATCTAAAAGTAAAGCTGTATTACTCTGCTGGATGCCTGGAGACATACTTGGGCATGACTTATTCAGAAAAAGTGCCCAAGGACATGTACGAAGGGGTGGAGCCTGATCAAGTTCTTCCAAAGATTTCGGAAGTACTAACACCGCAGGTTCACGATAATTTAGATTCGTTCGTCAAAGCTCTGGATAAAGATGAAACGTTCAGACCCTTTGGAGAGCTTCTGCACTCGTTTTCTGTCATTGGTAGGCAACGATGAAGTCTAAGTCGGAAATCATTTATTTTATATTCATTTACTTGTTTTTTTTTTAGACGAAAGTGACACTCGAAACTTCGAGGTTTACAAAGCAGATATGTCTTGCAAAGGATTCAAGGAGTACCATCAACGATTGCAAACTTTTCTACTCTGGTACATCGATGCAGCTTCCTTCATTGACATTGATGATGATCAGTGGCACTACTTCAATATGTGAGTTATCTAAATTATCAATAATATTAATTGCTCACAATTGATATGTCTAATTTTTTTGTACTTTTGAAGGTACGAAAAATACACTTCAGCATCTGGTACAACACGCTATGCAACAATTGGCTTCGCTACCGTCTATCAATACTATGCATATCCAAATCACACAAGACCTCGTATCGCTCAAATTCTCATTCTACCACCATTTCAAAGATTGGGACTTGGAGCACATTTGTTGAGAGGAATCTATCGTCAATATCTTGGAAAGGACGAAGTCAGGGACATCACTGGTATTTATTAAATTAGTTATTTTTGTCAATTAATCCTTTATTCATCTTCATTATTTTATCTGCATAATGTGTTCTCTTTTTTACAGTTGAAAATGCATCTGTAGATTTCCAATGCGTCAGGGACTATGTGGATGCTCTGAATTGTGTCACTCTGCCAAGTTTCGCAAGGAATTCTCTGCATGAAGGATTTAATAAATCAATGGCTACTGAAGCTCGAGAAAAATTCAAGATTAATAAAAAACAAGCAAGAAGAATCTACGAGATCCTGAGACTACAAGTAACAGACTTGTCGAATGAGGAGGAATATCGAAACTACAGATTGGACGTCAAGAAACGTCTCAATTCACCGTACAAGCGAGAGCAGCTGGATCAGAAAAAAATTGAGGCAGCTGTTAAGAAGTTGGATAAGACAGGAAACGCAATGATTCAACCTGCTGAGCAACGTATTCAAGTTTTGGAGAAGGAGTATCGTGTCTTGGAGGATGATTACAAGAGAGTCATCAAACGGCTGGAAGCCACGTCTGAACAATAAGCCAATGTGTATCTCAACTAGTATTATGGATTTGGAGAAGAAGATGTCTCGCTCAGGCTGTTATCCATCATTTTAGTGGAAAATATGCATGATTTGTTTTTCTATTCAGTTTTTCTTAAGTTATTTCGTTCCAACTGCATTGATTCTAATGCGATTGTGATTTTTTTAGGATCATTTTTTGTAAAGGCGTATACTATATATGAGTACCAGTGAATGTATAGCACGTAAAAAATTTAAATAAATATTTTTCATTCATTTATGCCAGCTGTGTAATTATTCTTTGACACGACATTCATCAATAATAATAATCACTACAATGATAAGGGAGGTTAGGTGTGGTTGCTTACATTTGATTTGCTTTTATTTTTGCATCAACAATCAGACTAACGTAGCAGAGAGGGAATAAGTCCACACCACCTGATGTATTGCCAACAATCATCAATTTTTCCCAAAATTTATAGGTTATTTTACAGACCGTGCGCCGTGGGCGTGATTTTCTATCAATCTCGCAGAGGAGAGAAAATTTACCGAAAACCGTTGATAAATTTCTCTCCTCGCGCTCTCGACGCTCCCGGCTCTATCAACAGCCCGTGACTCCTCCGCCGTCCACCTTACGGCCCAAATTAAATTTTCTATCAATCTCGCGGAGGAGGGAATAATAAATGTCGAATTTAAACTATGTTCAATAGTTGTAAAGAAGTGGTTCTGTGCAAGGGATTGAGTGAGAAAAATGAGAATCAGGAGGAGTATCTTAAGTCTTTAAAGGCTGCTGGATACAACTGCAAGCTTCTACCGACCTTGAGCTTTGCATTTGTCAATCTTGATAGTCTCAAGGAATGTTTGCTCAATGCTAATGCTTATTCTGGTAACTAGAGAAACATATATTCATTACAGATGAAAATATGAGGCAAAACGTTAATCATTAATTCCATTTTTTTCCCAGGTCTTATCTTGACTAGCCCACGATCTGTTGAGGCTATTAATTGTGCAGTACGAGGACAAACGTGTGACTCATGGAGGAAATTAGCAGGGTATTGTGTAGGCCCTACAACAGAATTACTGGCAAAGGATTGTTTAAAGCTGGAAAGATGCTCTGGTGCACAATGTGGCAATGCACAAGAGCTAGCTAAATATATTCTTGAAAATATCAAGAGAATTGAGAAACCTCTACTGTATCCATGCAGTGGAATTGCTAGAGATACTATCCATCGAGTTCTTGAAAGCGGTGGAATTAAAATTGAAAAGCTAGTGGTTTATGAAACATTACCAGCAGAGAATTTAAAAGACAATTTGTTTAATATTATTACTGGGACATTACAAATATTTGTATTTTTCAGCCCATCCATTGTAGAATATATAACGAACACAGCGTATCAGCATTCTGTGTCTTTAGAGAATATTAAACCGGTAGCAATAGGACCTGTAACAGCAGAAGCTTTATGTAAAGCTGGCCTGCGAGTTTGTGCTACTGCTGCTAAACCAGAGCCTGAAGCTCTTTTAGAAGCTATTAAAAATCTTGAGGACACGAAAGACGAATTAAATAAAACGAACTTGTCAAAGTAAAGACATTGTATTTATGATAAATTATTTAGAATTGCGACACTTTTTTTAAATAAAGAACATTGATACATCAGACCATCATACATAAAATATTTGATTTAAACTCTCAAGTATTAGTAAAAAAAATTTTGTTGACTCAACGAACATTATTCGTTTTAAATTCTCTTAAAATATCAGTATGTTTATGCAACATATTGGAAAGAAAAAAATGTATTTAGACTTGATTAATATCTACTTCGATTCACGACATTTGTGCCAAGTAAACAAGACAGTTCAGCTCCAACAATGGTCGACTGATTGGCATAATAAGGCTGAGGTGGATTCCCACCATTATTATATTTCATTTGGACTGCAGTCTCGTAGTCGGGAGCTGGCCTGTAGGACGGAAGAAGTGCACGAAGATTATTTATTTCTGTAGAAGACACCGATACCACAGGAGGATAAGGCGATGTCGAGAGATCATTGTAGCTTGTCCAACGCATATCGTCCTCTGCAACACGATTGTCCATGTTCACAGAGGCTGTTTGTTCAGTAGAGTCGTTCGTGTCACTGTCGAAATATCCAGTCAGTCTTTCAGATGGTCGAGATTCTTGATGTCGCATGTAAAACGTGTGTTGAGCGATACACAATCGCCACATGTATTTAGCACTTCGTGATTCTCGGAACAAAAATTGTTTAGCATCATCATGCTCGGATTGACACTCAATTCTGAATGATTTCTTGTGATTTATCACGTTGCTTATGTCCTTCCATCGATAGAATTGAGTAGTTTGTGTTGAGGGATAACCAACCATTATTCCATTAATGGAAATTCCAAGAAGAACTTCATTGTTCCCATCATCCTAAAATATTTACTTATTAGTTTTAAGTTACAACAGTGGAGGGAAGATAATTAGATGTATCAATTCATTAATAAAAAATACCTTTGCAGTAAATGATTCATGGCCATAGCCCTCTAATTGCACTGCTATAGAAATGTATAATTCTTCAGCTACAGCTTGAGTAACTCCTGCTAAACTTTTGTACTGGCATATTGCTGAATTGAGAAGACTCTCTTTGCCACCAGCCTCCGCTGCAATCACGTCTTTTGCAAAGAAGGCACACTGTTGAAGGCAGTCTAGCGTATGTCTTGTTGCATCATAATTTCCAAGTTCAGCTTGCATCGAGTAACTCGCTAACAGAGAAGCTTGTCTCGAGTTACTTTGAATTCTTCCCTCGAGTACATCACTCTTCAATTGAAGATAATAGTGATATCTGAAACAATGTTTATAAATTAGTGAATCAACCAATTTTCATTCATGAGGATAAGATCAAGTGATTTGAAGGTATGAAAATAATCTGTATACCTGGTCATTTCGTCTTGAATTAATTGCACGTCTGTGATGTAGAACATGACTCTGAGATAAAGATTGAAGCTCTTGGCTTCTTTCTCCAACTGTCTCTTCAGTGGCTTGTCCATATCCACCCATCTTGCCGTTGGTTCTCCATGTCTGTAGATGTATCGTAGTCCAAAGAACTCTGGTTGCCCTAAGCCCATTCTCTGTGTTATATTGTCCAGACATTCTTGTCCTAAACTCTCAACCGACAGTGTACATTCTATGGAGGTTTGATCCAGTAATTCCACACAAATGACATATTGGTTCTTCGATACGACATTGTACTGACGACTCTTCTTCAAGTGAAATTTGAATGGCATTCTGGAAGATTGTTAAATTAAATAGAATGTTAAAAAATAATTTTGATAATAAAGAAAATGATAAATATTCACCTTTTGATGTAGGAAAAAATGTCTAGTTTTTTATGAATAACGTTGGACTAATGTTCATTGTTAATAAGTACTACTTATTGTTTAAACATTTTCTCAAGCTTCAGAGGTTATCATAAATATGATTTTTTTTTAATACTTTATCAATATAGTACAGGAGCTATTTCTATGATCTTTCAGCACAGATTTAGTGTCAACTTTATCCGTAATAGCTGAATACATGCATTTATTTATCTGTAGGAGTATGTGATCAACGTATGTGAATACATAAATAACAAAAATAATAGCAAATACAGAAAAAAAATGGATATATTTACTGAACAAAAGCTACAGAAATTCATCACGAGCGGCAGCACCTATCAAGGAAGCACAAAAAAAATCTCAGCGCCATCAGCCATTCATTTGAATTTTCGCGCGCATGCGTACATATCTAGTTTCTTGCTTTCTGCTATTTAACGTTTTTTCACAAAGAATCGATCGAAAAACGATCGAAATTGATTATAAAAGATGCTATGAATCCCATTTTTCTATTCTTCAGAGCCGTGGAGGCCGTGGGATTATTTTTTTGCATGTTTTTTAGGTTATGTTCCAGTCCCCACTCCAATCTGCTCTATGTACTATAGGGAGGTTATTTGAAAAGACTGGAGAAGACACCAGTTCTCTCCAAGAACGAGAACGGTTTCGATTCGACCGTTGATTCCGACACAAAGAAGAACATTCAGCGATCTTTGGCCAGGGTAATTACAATATTTTTTAATTATGTAATCCGCTTTATTACAGGCATTCCAATGATTCTCGTTGCATCAACTTGATTTTTTATTATCAATTAATAGCAAAAAAAAAATTGAAAAATTTGTCTTTCAGGTTTTTTCGTCTGATTTACTTCAAATTCCTCTTCATACTGGATTAATTCTCTCATTAAACATTACATGACTCTTTAATGTCTCATGAAAAAAGCCACAGCATCTTAAATTCAGTAGTGAAGTGGTAAAAGAAGATGACTCCAAAATGATGAAAAATTTTCGACACTTTCATTTTGTTAAATATCTCGAAAAGCTTGAGAGATACAATAAAATCTTATTGAACCTTTTTTGTAGGGAATTAAATTCTCTACAAAAAAGGCCCCTTGTATTTTTGTCGTATCTCCCATAGTTTTCAAGATATCATCAATTTTGTGAAATGTTTTAATGAAACATCTCGACTTATCCTCTTTTACCGCGCTTCATTATCATATAGAATTAATAATTTACTGAATACAAGAAAACAAAATATTCTATTCGCTTGTCGAAGGGACAACGACACGACCTATCCAATGTCTAGAATTAGAATAAGTACCTATAATGTCTTCCACAAGTTCTCAGCAGCGAATAACGTTTCGTACTGACATAAAATGTGGCAGTTTGCCAAGGTTTTAATGAACTTTAATGTCCACGTGAACAGCGAGAGCACTCTCGGTTCATTCACAAAAAAATTCATTATATACATGTATACTTAAACATATATGTCGTGATTTCCTGTATGCATTTTTATCTTCCATAAATGCATCAGTCGATTTGCACGTCTTGCCATCCTAGAAAAAGAAGAAGATTCATCTTGAATTATATGCAGGCATGGTTGATAAACAAAACAAAAAATATACTACTCAAGCTTGACGTCTGAAGAGGCGTCATGCACAAAAACAGACTATGAATGGGCCACATGGTTCTTGTATACGCTGAAGAGCTGAAGAGAAGCACATATCCTTTGCGATATGCTCCTCTATGCAGTCTAAAAATATGCAATCGGTGTTGATGAACTTCACCTTAAAAAAAAGTAACAAAGCATGAATTTAGTATTTTTTTTAGTTATCACATAAAAGCATGGAATTAATTTTCTATGATGTTAGTAATAGATTTTAGTCGTTATGACGTGTTTATACGAGAAGAATATGCTCTTCTAGCCATAAGGAATAGTGATAAATCATTGACAAAGGGGATAATTTTCCGACGGGGTCATCGGCGTTGGCCTCTTCTTATCTGGTCAGTAGTTTATTGAATTACTAAAGTCTACGCAGAAAAGTAAATATATGCGGTGGGATTAGTAATACATACTCGGAAGCGAGAGAGAGATAATAGTAATATCTTGTAGCTATATGATACACATACATATGTGTATCAATTTGTTGGAGTTGGCTCAGTGTGTCACATCGTTGCAGATAGTCACAACAATCATAATATACAAACGATGAACCGATTTTCTTTCATGACGAGCTCTATGACTTTGTTATAGACCGACAGAGTTTATAACTAATGACGATGCAAGCCTCGTGTTATGCTCCATGATCCAGAGAAACTAAAGAAGTATATGTTTTATATTTACAGATAGAAAATAGCAATGATGAAGTTGCCTATGTCGTCATTGCCGCTAGTTTATTTCGCTATTTTGCTTCTTCATCAGTCGGATTGCAGAGAAATCACGTAAGAGATTATTATTAATTGTTTATTCATGTTGTAGAAGAGTATTTGTTTATAAAGCATCATTTTATTTGTAGACATGAAGATATTAAAGATGCTATGCTCAGTCTCGTGCACATGATGCGAGAGAACACAGAGAAATTGGAGAGACATGAAGTTCGAGAGCGTCAGTTGGGTGAGCAGATGAAGAAAGCCATCAGTTTATTGTCCAAGAGGGTCTCGGCCGTTGATGGGATCAAGACGCATCTTAACAAGCTCGATGAGCGAATTACCGGGATCGAACAGTTGATCTCTCAGGTCATTTATATATGATCTTCACTCTCTTTCTTAAGAATGTTTACATTCTTATTGTATCCCATAATAGTCGCCTTATCACAATTAATTCAGTTAAAATCATGAGCTTTAAATATCTTTAACAACTTTAACAGCAATATCTAGATTTATTTCAATGATTTCTTTTCTTCAATTATATAATTTATTTTCTTGCTTTTATTTCTTCAATTCAATCGTATAATTAATTTTCCATTGAATAGAAATCATGATTTAAAATGATGAAAATAAATAGTTGAGGTGTATACATATTTATTGTTAATTTTTCAGAGGGACGAACGAGAAAGAATACAAATGCAAAAGACGTCAGACACGATCGAGTTGTTAGAGAATCGACTCGACACTTGGTTGAATGAGCTTGAGAATAAAGTAACGAAAATTAATAGTCGACCAGTATCTACAGAACAGTCTCAGTCCGAGGATAAATCCGCAGAGATCATGGCCAAGCTCTATCGCACTGAGGCTGCGATAGGAGTTCAAGTGGCTCGATTGGAGATGGTCCTTGATGCAGTGTCTACAAAGTTCCAGGAAAATACTTCAGAGGAAGTAGAAAAGATTCGCACAATTGCTGCAGAGGTATCTTCACTCCATTCTTTCCCTTTTGGACGTAAAAAATCCAGATATTCATGATAATAACTTAAGTTTTGTTAAATATAGATAGCAAGCATTGGAACGAAAATTGGAGATATGGAAACTTCCCTAAAAAGGCTCAAGGATAGTACAGAAAAATTGCCAACTAGTGTGAAAGAACAAATTTCCGCTCATGGTCCAGCTTTCGAAGAACAAACCAAGGACATGAATAAAGTCAAAGAATTACTCAAGAATATCTCGGACCATCTTCAACAGATTCCGATGTATGTAGTAAACTTCTTTTCGTTCCATGTGGAATACAGAAAAAAATTTTTTTTTAATAAAATATAATCTCTGCACAATGAGACACAGGCAGCTTTGCAGGAGACTAAGCACGCCTTGGAAAATACTATAATCCGTGAGGTTGCTGGTGTTGGAGAAAAAGTCCAAGAAACTCGAGACGTTGCTAAAGAATCAATTGGTGAATTAAGGTACTTAAATTAAAAATAACTTTGTTCACTTTAATAATTGTCTTAAATAGATCTATTTAATTTTACGATTGAATTGTAGATTAGATCTTGCAAACAATGCTGAACGAGTAAATCAAGAGCTTCACGATCTTAATAAAGGCCAATCTGTTGTGGTGTCAATGGCCGATCATGTATTGGACACGAAGAAGAGAGTTGAATATGGAGTTCATCAGATTTTACTGGAAGTTGGAGACTTAATTAAGGCTCAGAGTCTTGGTATTAATAATACACTCAATATGAGGTTTGATGAGATCTTCAATAACATAATGAATAATCAGAATGGAGCCCTAGCAAATTTAACTACCAAGATGGAACAGGAGATGAATCAAGTACGAATATTTCACATCACTAATAATTATTTGAATAATGATTTTAAACATTTAATTTGATTAAATAATTCTGTAGAGGAGCGGTAATTAAAATCTTTCACAAAATTGGTTATATCTCGCAAACTATGTGAGATACGACAAAAATGCAAAAGACTTTTTTTGTAGAGAATTCAATTTC
>JABSMT010052003.1:0-12823 GCA_018902335.1 Eumacrocentrus americanus
GTAAAAGGAGATAACTCAAAAATTATGAAAAATTTTTGACAGTTTCATTTTTATAAATATCTCGAAAACTTTAAGAAATACGAAAAAATGTTATTAAATCTTTTTTGTAGGAAATTAAGTTCTCTACAAAAAAGGTCTCTTGTATTTTTGTCGTATTTCATATATTTTTCGAGATATAATCAATTTCGTGAAAGATTTTAATGAAAAAGTTATCTCGACTTATCTCCTTTTACCGCTTCACTATTGAATTATCACTTAAAAAACATAATAATTTAAGACAAGAAGAAAGATATTCATTACGAAAAATATTATTTAAAGTAAAGAGAAGCATTATTGTCAGAGAAAAAAAATTACTGAAGAGAAAAAGAACTAAATTCATTTTTAAATTGACTTCGATGACGTAATTAGCACAGCTCGTTAGTCAACAATAAAATGGATTAAACGAGGACAGTCATATACGTATATTTATGACAATTGTCAACATTGAGTTAAATGTATCTGTTAGTAAACCCGACGGATGCACCAAGTGTACATTACGAGTTAATGTAACAAGCCCATTGTAAAGACAGGATTGTCGGTGGAAAAAAAAACACACCGAGCATGGTAATTAGTCATCGGGAGTGCTCAAGGGACCGTGAAAGCACAAACAGAGTGACTCATATTGCCTCGATTCCCTCGGCCTTCAATCATCGAGGGACAGAGCACAAACATACATGCGTGAATACAAACAAAATAACATATGTATTCACCTGGGAATGTGGATCGTGGCAGAGATGATCTGCACTTCTAGACAACTCTGGCACCATACTTGTAAAGCTAATGTCGGACAGCATAACTCGCCTCGCCTCTCGTGTCTTGTCCGAGAGCCTCAGTCTCCCAGCGACTCCCGCCGGAAGCGCAAATTTACTCGGCAACGTAGTAAATGTGTGGGCAACTTTATGAGCGAGGTAACTCTCGGACCGCCACTGGGCAGGAAGCGCGGAGATGTCTGTCTGAGCGCCAGATTCACGTCTTGCGCCACAACTCCGGTCCATTACCGGTCGTAGAGGTGCCGCACTCTTCCTTCGTCCCGCAGCCAAGGCCTCTCGATGGATGATGGGCCTGGGAAAAAATTAAATTACACAGAAAAAATTAGATATACATAAAAACTCAATTGAGCATGTAAACTCCTGACAATATCACTCAGCAAAAAAATGATAGAATACGTTGAATATTCTATTGAATAGCCTTGAATAAGTGTATGAGCTTGCCTGAATAATTTATTTTTTTAAATGATATAATAGTAATTAATTATTTTCCTTGAATCAAGAGCAAGTCCAAGGCCTATGAAGGGTGGATAAAAATAAGGAAATTATTCTTACCGATAAGCAGTCGGTGGAGCAGCAAGGGTATTCCTCCTGGCAGCGTGTCTAGCCGAGTGTTCTGGCTCCTCCACGACCCCACATTTACTGATGTCTGTCTCAACAAGAACGGAGCACTGCGACCACATTTTATTGAGTCTTGTGCTTGAGCTCTCATCAAAACGATCGACACTTTCCTCACGATCGATAGACGAGCTTTGCGAAGACACTGCTTCCTCCACAGAGCTCGTTGCTGTCTTCTCCCCATTGCACACTGGAACTTCCTCTGAGATTGACTTAGTGTACTTCAAAAGAATTGGCTGGCCTCCAGCAGTATTCTGCCAGTTCTCTGCTTCTGTGATAGACACTAAGTCTTCCTGCAATCCCACGTCTCTGCACGTTTCCTCAGTGGTGAAAATGAGCTCGATATCGTCCAGCTCTTCGGACTCGTTCTCAGATTCTGTTTGCTTCACATCTGGCGTGAGTTGCAGCTGATTGCTGCAGTCAGGATTCTCACTGAAGATAGAATTCTCGCCGTCGGACGTACTGCGAACACTGAGGTCCTCAGAGTCTTTCTCAGGAACTTCCAGAAGATCTTGAAAATTGTTAACTGTCCCTGGAGCATCTGAGACCTCGAAAAGGTCTCCCTTTGGCTTCTCGGTGGGCTCTGAAGTCTTTGGGAACTCTGTTACGAGCTCTGGTATATCTCGAAACTCTTCAGACTGCATAGTTTGCTCTTGGCTCGAGGGATCAACATTGGAATTGTCCTCGTTCTCAGCCTCTGGCGATTTTAACTGCTCCACACCGTCCATGACGTTCCCCCGGACTGTCGACGATGTTTCTGACGGACTGACGGATGCAAAGTCGTACGTTAATGATAATACAGACAGTGCAGTATACTGGTATTAATAGATTACTACGCAGCGAGCGTGTAATTTTAATTGTCGTCTCGCGTTTCATAGCACTTTTTTACCATTTAGAGAGACTCCCATTAATTAAATTCGTTGGATTAGTTCATTTGGTTAACAAAATACGCTGTCAATAAACAATATTAGACACTTACTTTTCCTCAATTAGAAGCGCTAGTGTTGATGATGGAAGCTTCGACCTCGTGACCATATTAGCAGAGCCAATGGTGGACACATCCTTGGACGTTCCGTTATTCGCCCCGTCGAGGATCCTACGACGCAGCACGTGGTTCTCCAACGACAAACGTTCCACAGCCTCGACGTAACTCTCGCCCCGGAAGTCACCAACGATCTCGCGGAGTCGACGCAACTCCTCCCGCGACGAGTCCAGGGCAGATCGTAGCGAGATTACCGTCTGCACAACATGTTATTCAATAACGACAGATATTTATATCCCCTAGAGATCTCAATCTAGGGCTTTAGGAACGCGATTAACTTCTATCAAATTTACTTCACAGTTCCACTAAACGAGTTAGGAAGCCCTGAGATGGACGAGGCGTCAACAGCTGTTGCCTCAGCAGTTTTTCGACCCCCAGCGAGATGTATAATTTGACGAATAAAAAATACGCGTGCAAAAGTGCGTGAAATCGAAAGTCAGGTGGTAATAATAAATACGAATAGATCAATGCACACCTGGTGTAGAGCTCTTACGACATCAAGTCCGGGGATGCCCGGCGAAGGTAGGGTGAGCTGATGATGATGATGGTGGTGGTGGTGGAGCCCCTGATGAGCCAGCCGGCTACCTTCAGCTTCCATGCCTCCCCACCCAGAGTTTCTAACAAACTATCACCACCACAACGGATCATGCCGGAATCTGTGAAGCTTCCCGTTCAATTTCTGAGTTCACCCGTTCAATATCTCACTCCATCATCGCATTTAATTCACTTTCAGTGAATTCGTGTCGTCGATCACGGACAGTTCATTTCATCTATCTGAATAAGACCTGGACAGAAAAAAACGAACATAAATTAAAGATCATGCGCTGTAGTACAGACGTACAATAAAAACAGTCATTCTGATGCATTCAGAGACATGTACATGTACATACTAGCGTCATACAACGGTCGCTGGCTGTATCGCGACATTGATTTCTCGTCTAGTTCATGTAGGCTCTGCAAGCTCACTGGATTTATGCAAACAGGTGTCACGTTTTCGCCCTTTTCGCCCCGAATAAAAAATCATCGGCGCGATAATGTCGTCAGTCTGAAAAATGCGAGACAATCCTTTCTAGTACACACTTATCTCTGATGTTCAAAGAGCAAGGAGAAAGAGTGCATATCGACGTAAAAAAAAAACGTTCCGTTTTCGCAACTTCCTCGAGGGGCGTTCGTCAATGAACCGAAGGATAGTGTATATAATTCGATGCTATCTCGACGTGTGTGTGTGGAGCGAGTTGAATCGCGCCGCGGGCGAGTCAATGGATGAAATAATAACGTAAAATAACAAAAAAGAAGCCAAAAAAAGCGGGAAAGAACCACAGGGCGAGCTCTTCTAATTATAGGCCGCGGGCTTTAGGAAAGCGAATCGATCGCGATGGTCGTGCGACCCTCATTTACTTTCCCTCTTGCCCTCTCGAGCGTTTTATCGAGATCCAACTTGATCTAGACGATCTAAGGCAGCCACGGAAATTGATGCGCTTTGTTAGAAAGTGACGCTGGGAAGGGGAATTGTGTTAGCTTGATGCAACTACTCGGACGCGGAAAACTCGCTCTTGATCTTTGTCATTGATCGTACTATATAGGAGACGAAGAACGGCGTCTTATCAACGATCAATATGGAGCTTGGTGGGATAAACAAGCCTGTGGAAGAGGCCGAGCCCTTTCGGCACGATCTACGTCTCGAAAAAATATGTAGAAGAGGAGAGGGACATAGAATGGATGAGGGAGGGAAGGGGATAGAGTTTTTTATGGACTCACTTTTTCCGTTCCCACGAATTTTCCGCACTTTTATCACTCCTCGGAGTGTCAGGAACCTTTGGAGCGGCTTTCTCGCGATTGTCACCGGCTGTCGAGCGATTTTTTTGCAATGGCCGCGGTGACTATCGCGGTTTTCGCACGAATGTCAACAACGCGCGGCTTCAAGAGCTGTCACTTTGGCCTTTGATGCAAGACGAGTACATATGCGTATGTATAAGCGAATATATACAACAATTGGTCAGGGTTGTTGCCAGTGAAATGTTACTAGAATGATTCGCGCGGGGACATTTGAATTTCGCGCGCCAGCGCGCGGTCGGTAATGCAGATTCTTGGCGCCGCATGTTTTATAACCTAAATTAAATAGAGAAATGAGGATTTATTATTGAGAGATACATTTTATTTATGGGAATACTTTTTAATGTACAAAATGACGCATATTTTTGGGAAGATAAGAGTAAATCACTTGGTGAAGACGTTGAGACGATACGGACATGGTCCTAATCATTGGGTGGGTGTTTTTTAAATGAATTAGAGATTTTTTGCTTCACATGAGTTTGGTATGATAGATTTTTGATTGCAGAGTATGTTGAAGAAGAAATTGAAGCCAAAGGATAAAGCATTAGCTCATTTTGATGATTTTTATGAGACTGTTTATGGTTCTACGTGGCCGAACATAAGAGCAGCTCTATTGAAGGACACCACTAAGTATATAGCTGTTGTTAACAATTTTTCAGACTCAGAGAAGATTATTGAAAAATTACAGGTAATAACATCATCGTTTCTCTTCGACAATAGACTTGAAAATAATTTTTAGTATTGATTCTAGCTGCTGGGAGCTATGGATATGAAACAATTACATGACGTTCACAAGCGGAATAAAGAGGAACGTGACAAAAGGAAATTAAAGCAGCCAGATACTTCTGAGAAGGTTTACAAACTATCTCAACCTTTAGAAACTGCTTTAGAAGAGAAGAAAAGATCAGAATTACAGTCTCTCTTCCCTGAAGACTATAAAGTGTCTGATGAACTGCTGCATCCAACGGACGAAGACGGTTTGCCAAAGTTAGAAAAGCCATTGGAGCCAGTACAAATGAGACCACTGGAAGAAGACTTGGAGGCAGCAACACAGCACGACGAAAATCGAATTGTCAAGCCATCTATAGGCTTAACAGCAACTTCCATCTACGAATATGTCCCAGCAACAAAGCTGAGAGGTCTAGAAGACTATATACTTGAATCCCAGCATTATGGCTACTATCCAAACAGTGCAGACTTCTCGGTGAAAGTCGAAAAAGAGCCACTTTTAACGTTCCCTGAGCACTTAAAAGTCTACACATTTGATGCAGGAAATGATACCAGGTTTCCATCACCCAGAAGAGGATCAACTGATGTCCTTGGTGAGATAAAATTAAATTATTACCATTCATGCATATGTTTATCAATAAAATTTGTATTTTCAGATTATTATTTGATGGATGGTGGATCCATACTTCCAGTGTTGGCATTGGACTTGCAACCAGGAGACACAGTGCTCGATATGTGTGCTGCTCCAGGTGGAAAGTCAATAGCTGCACTCCAGACATTAATGCCACGTGCTTTGATTGCCAACGACGTGAGCCTGAGCAGAGTGAATCAAATAAGCAAAGTCATGGAAGAATATTTAGGCGATCTTGGTATGTGGGATGGAAGATTATTCGTCACACATCATGATGCTCGTACCATTGAGGAGAAAAATATTTACAATAAAGTATAGACATTTTTATTAGTTAAAAATTGTATATGTAAATTTATGTATGACTAATTATTATTTTTTATAGATTCTAGTCGATGTTCCATGCACTACTGACCGTCACAACCTTCACAATGACGATAACAACATATTCTCACCGGCGAGAATCAGAGAAAGACTTCAATTGCCAGAGTTGCAAGCAGAGATTTTGCAGCAAGCACTGAAAATTGTAGCTCCTGGTGGAACAGTCGTTTACTCCACGTGTTCTCTCAGTCCCATTCAGAATGATGGTGTTGTCCAAATGGCTTTAAAGAAATGCTGGGAAGAAACCCAGTCAACCATGGTTGTCAAGTAAGTGTGAAATAGTCTCTTGACCTTAAGGATTAAATTGTATAATTTAATTATGCTTTTAGGGACATTGGTGAGGCGTTGGCGCCTCTTAGTTTCATCTACAAGTTTGGCGTCAATTTTGGACTCAAGTACGGACACATTGTAATACCAACGCGCAAGAATAATTGGGGACCTATGTACTTCTGCAAAATTGTAAAAATCCAGTAATGTGTAAGTTATAATAAAATTTTATTTATAATTTTTTTGTCGTAACAATTATTTAAGCTTTCTGCGGTCTGTTAGACTTCACTTTGTTCCAAGATTGTTCTTCTGCGGAGCCAAAGAACCCATATATAATTATTTCAAAAACAAACAATAGTGCTCCGATATACAGGACGATTGTCCAGCTTTCGAAAGATTTCTGCAAATAAAATTGTTGTTGCAAAATAAGAATGTAATTTTTAAAAATTACATACAATCTACAGATAATATTTTACACTTACATAGCCGTCAATAATGTAGGTAACGACATCAAATACAATAGGCATCGATGCAAAGTTGGTGGTGATGGCTATGAGAGTACCAACCCAATTCGGAGCAATGTCCATATGGTTTATCAAGAACCCACAGAACATTCCTCCTATGAAAGTGACTGCAATAGCCCAGCATGTGAGTACAACGGTGATATTTTGCCAAGCAAAGGGCATGACGAGGAAGTAAATCATTGGTACAGCTGAGGCTGCAAATATTATTCAATTAATTTACCTCAAGAGACATTACGTGAATAAGTTAAAGTTGGGTATCATTGGATTCAATGGCAGTGTGATTGACCATTGCAGCGATCTTTACGTCGATACTGACCTTAATAACATAGATAATTGCTACCCCAATGGACCCCAGTATAGCCATGAGGTATATGATAGGGAAGGAACTGGCGAAAATCCGTCCATATCCTTTTGCCTCTGTATGAAAGGAATAATAATAAAAAGGTAAATGTTACATATTCTGGTGCAATCATGACATTTGAAATTAATTGCAACTGATGTGCTTATCCTTAATTAGTTTTGATTAAGACAATAGCTCCAGTTAGAATCAGCTGCATGTTGTATACGAATTTATTCAAAACTCACGATTTGATGATATAATTGTCATCATGTTCAGAAAAAACACGTCGGCAATGCTTGTGTTGTAATGGAATGGCGGACAGTGACTAAATAGACTATAGAGCGTCGATGCATGGTACCTTTAGGAATTTTTGGAGGTTTTTTAAGAGGGGAAAACACATTTAGGCCTCTCATCAAACAACTCGCACAATATTCCAAGTATATGGACAAAATTCCTAGTATATAAATATAAATCACGTGAAATGACTCGTGAGAAGGCGATAAGAATACTCTGAAAAAGCTATACCAAGAAAATTTTATTCACTTTATTTACAGAATCTCAAATGTATTACTTCAATTTGATCATTCATCGATATCGAATATCGAATACTGTTAGGCTTATTTCTACATTCTCTTACATAAAATTAAAAGGGCACAATCTTTAAAAACATACGCGATTCAACTATCACGACGTTCTTTGAGTGGTAAACTTTGCTCACGCCGAGGTTCTTCTTCACTCGACTTCACATTATTCCAAGGCTGCTCAATTCCCGAACCAAAGACGCAGTAGACAATAAATTCAAGAAGGAAAAGCGCACATGTAATGCCAAAAACAATCGTCCATCCTTTAAGAGGATCCTGCGAAAAGATATAAAGATATATAAATAATAATTTCAAAAACGACTTGTAATATTTAAATAACTTACTGAAGACTTACTTTCTCGTCAACGAGAGCTCCTACAATATAGGGCACCGTTATTCCTGGTATTGTTGCAAAAAAGTTAGTGATTGCGACTAGAGTGCCAGCAAAATTAGGACCAATATCGATATGATTTGCCAAAAATCCGCTGTACATCGCACCCATACACGTGACTGCAATCGTCATAAATACGACTACGAAATCACGATTGCCAGCGACGCAACAAACCACGAATAAACATACCATTGGTACTATAGATGCTGAAAAAATTTAATTAATTATTAAATAACAATTTTATCATTAACTTATTATGATTACTGCATAGAATTAATATTTTTCTTACCGATACCGGTGCCAATTTTCCTGGAGATGGACACAGTAATCAGTTTCTTATCTGTCAGGACAGACAAGATTTTACTCACTAATGGAGTGAAGATCCACATACAGAAGGAAGCGAAAGCAGTGAGATAAGTATTCTGTAAAAATTATCACATTATACAAAACCCTTTGGATACTCTTACTCATCATAAGAAAAATTAATACCGTGTTCAAGTCAAAATGCAGAACTTGCTTCATGAAAGTAGGCAATTTCGTTAGTATCATGTATAGCCCAAAATTGCTGCAGACGTGAGCAACGAGAATAGCCAGGAAGGGCCGAGATTTAATGATTTGTCCCCAAGGTACTGGTAAATTATGTCCATGATGATCTTGAGATTGCTCCAAAGACTGCATGATATAATCCTTCTCCGATTGACTGATGAATCTTTGTTGTTTCTCTGGGGAATCTTCAATCATTAACCACCAGGCAGTGCACCAGATAAGACAGAGGGCCCCTTCAATATAGAAAACCCATTGCCAGCCCAAGTTTTTAGCAATAATTCCTGACAATAAAGTTCCAATAACCATTCCCAGACTGGTTCCTGAATAGGCAATCGATGTCAACACACTTCTCTCACTCGGTGGTGCCCATTTGGATACCATCACGTGCATCGCCGGGAAACTGACTCCCTAAATAGATAAATAAATGATAGTCATGAGTCCAGAAAGAAAAAGAATTAATTAATTAATTAATTAAATAGTCTTTTGGAGTATTTACCCCACCAATTCCTTGAATCACTCTCATGAAAGCAAAGAGTAAAAAGTGTCCATGTGCACAAATCGGGGATAATATTGAAGCAACGACGTTGAGGAGAATTGCGATGTTCATCACCCATTTAGCTGATAATAATTCCGACATTCTCGCACCAGGCAGCATGGACACCAAGTATCCAATAAAGTAGGCTGACAAAATCGTGTCCTGCATAGACTTCTGCCAAACAAATGGGCCATCCTGTATTGCAAAATAAAAAAGTAAATTAGCTTTGTTCATCTCTGTCATCAAGTTATTTTAAAAATATAAACCAAAGATCTCTTTTTTTTTATTTCGGAGCTCTCACGAAGGTCATGTGTTCTACTTTTGTATTTTTAAATATAAAAATTTGTATTTACTTCTTGGGCGTGAGTGGTGTTTGTCACATTGGCACCTGTACTGTTGAGTGCGGTGTGATTGACCATTGCCACGAGGGCAATACTCACGTTGACCTTGAAGCCATAGAGGATGGCCAGTCCCATGGAGCCCAGAATTGCCATGAGATACCTTACGGCAAACTTGCTGGAATGTCTTCCTGGCCCTTCTAGAAGATAAAAAAGATGTTGTTTAAGTAACTAATAAGGATTGGATGAGCTTTCTAATATTATATCCCGCTAACAAACTTAAATAAATATTTATTCTCACTGATAGGTGTGTACGAGTCACCAAAGAAATATTTAGCTTTAGAAATCATCATTTATCTTTATATGTAAATACATTGCATTAATTCGTCTATGGATAGAGGAAATTCAATTATAAAACGTGATTTTTTGACTACGTGACAGACGTCACTCGCCCACGTATCCTGAGGCAATTCTTCTCTAATTATCTCTGAATGATGACGTGAAATATTCTTGAGGACACGTGAAAATGCATTTAATCTTGATCTTTCTAAGCTCTATCGTTTATGCCTGAAATCACATGTCTTATCTCCAACGCACACACAAAATGTGTCGATTTATTTTGAGCACACGGCCTACGAGTGTTAAAATCTCAGGAATTATAACTCGCATCATTTATGATACATATTTCATTATTAATCTCAAGGTTCTTATCCAATAAAAAATTAATAGTAGTAGTTAATAAAGTTAGTAGAATGAAAATACATTCCTATGTTGATTTAGAATATAACGCACAGTAAGATAAAAAATCGCCCACGACTTTAACAATTAAGGTCGAGCTCTGATAAAATTAAATACATTGACATTTCGAAGAACTATTCCGCTACATTGTAATCGGATTCGACTTTAGATACAACGAAAATAGTCTTATTTAATTTAAAAGATAAATAAAACCGGAAATTTTGGCAACTCACGCACGCGAGGTTTCGCGCGTTTTCATTGATCTGGAGGGGAATAAGTTTGAAGGTCGAAAGGTCGCTGTCACCTTCAAATCTTCATTTACAAAATACACATAAAAAATTTGAACGAAATATCAAATTTTCATTCTTCGCTATTAAGACATCATTTTTAAAAAATTAATTCTGCAGCGAAGCGGTAAAAGGAGATAGTCGAAAATTTTACAAATTCCATTTTTCAAATTATCTCGAGAACTATCAGAGATACGATAAAATCTCATTGAACCTTTTTTGTAGGAAATTGAATTTTCTACAAAAAAGGTTGTTTCCATTTTTGTCGTATATCGCATAGTTTTCGAGATATAATCAATTTTTTGAAAGATTTCAATGAAAGTGTTATCTCGATTTATCTCCTTTTACCGCTTCACTACAGAATTCATTTAACTACTTACTATTTATTGGAGTTTCCACAGCCATAATGTCACTCGGAACAAAAGTCCCGTTACAAGAACCGGTAAATTAAAAATTATCACAATTCGTGTAAACAAATAATTATAATCAAGCGGACTATTCAGCGTCTATGTATTCAAAGAACGCGCAATGATAGACAACGCGGTCAACGTGTGTTCTACGTCGTACTAAAGTGAATACTGAAGGAGGGGAAAGTGAAAAACGCCAGGAGTCCCTTTGGAGCGACGAAGGAGCATTGCCGGGTGTCGGCCGCGTGCGCGCTCTATAAATGAACGGCGAGCCACGCACACAGGTGAAGAAGAGTCCATGGATGAGACTGGTTAGACTTGTTGAATGGTGTACGTGCGCACGAGCACATAGAAGGGTCATCGATCCCTTTGGAACACCTGAAACAACCCTAACTTGATTCAGTATCTCAATTGTCCATAATTGCCGGAAAAAGATTTTTTTTTCTAATTTTAATTACCAGCTATTCCTGTTATAGTTGATGAATCATCAAAGCTACAGAAGAAACCATGGAATATATCTCTAGGATATTTGATTTAAAATCCGCTGGAGAATGATGCAGCCTCGATGCAATCCGCGTCACATGTTGAGGGGTGTTGTGTGACGATTGTTGAGCAATGCTGCGGGCAAATTACGCAATCCTCACAACGCACAGAAACTGTGTACCTCTGCAAGTTCAAAGCACTCGTGTCCTTGGCAACGTCCACTATAATTGACAACATAAATTTAAATATAAAGCCATGACATGAGTGACAATACCGAGGACCAAATAGATGAGACTCTTGACGAGATTTACACGTGGCTTGATCAAATGTCCTTCTCCAGGCCAAGGAAAAATATCGCTAGAGACTTCTCGAACGGCGGTAATTTTATTTAAAGGCCCACTGAAAACAAAGAAATTATAAAAATAATTTTTAAAATTATGTTTATGATTGATCTTAGTACTTTTTTTATGCTTACTTCGAATAGAGAAATTACCATTGATCTTTTTTTAGTGTTTATGGCTGAGTTGTTGAAGCAATACTATCCACGATACGTTGATCTTCACAACTATTATCATGGGAATAGTCTAGCAAGGAAAATCGACAATTGGTGTACACTGAATCGAAAAGTATTATCCAAAATCGATATGAAGCTCAATGATAAGATAATATATGAAATTGCCACGTGTCAAGACAAGGCAATCGAAAGTATTCTTATTAAATTGAGGACGAGAATTCTGAAGGACTGTAATGAAGAAAGAAAATCCTTGTACTCTGCTTACGGAGATGATGAAAGGGATATTAGTAGTCGTGTGGAGTCAGTTTTGGACTTTGATGAGGTGCAGAATAAAATGATACCCAAATCAGCTTTTTTAAAATTACGACAAGAGCTACAGGAGAAAAATGATATTATTGTAATGCTCAATGATAAAGTTTCACATTTGGAACGTTTAATTAAGCTCAAGGATCAAAGAATAGCTGATTTGTCAATTCAAATTACGAGGCTAGATAATAATAGATAAAACAATATTTATTCCAAAAGAATAATGCATACTTTATTAATTAGAGATTAATCTTAACAATTATCTCCTCGGTCGAATAGAAAACTTAAATTTGTGCTCTCATGCTCGGTGGTGATACCAGAATAACACCGTCTCCTCTTACAAAAAGCATAGGAATGTTTCTCTTTGTCGTTCTGTAAACTTCTTCGTACGTTTCTTCATCAATTTCGACTGTGGTTACTGTTTCCTCAGCATCACCAAGAACCATGTTCAAATGCTGATCGTACGCCTTCATTGACAATAATGAAAACAATGGGTCATCAACATTGTTGAAGTCATAATGAAAAAAAA
>JABSMT010052014.1:0-12812 GCA_018902335.1 Eumacrocentrus americanus
TTTCATCAAATATTATCTTTTACTTATTTATTATTTCTTAATTTTTTTCTGACGAATAAGACGCTCTTGTATATTTGATTATTAATCTTATCTTACCCATGGATAACGTTGCTTCTTGTACGTCTGAAAGAAGGGAGTCCATTGAACGATATTTCTGAGTTTTCTCCATCCTGAACTCTGTAACAAATGCAACAAAAAAAAACTACTTTAAAACACCTATGCAAGTTACAGATTGCTATTTAACTATCCTTGAACCATCTATAATAGAAGGTGGCGTATTAATTAATGTAAAACACGAGACATTCCGCGAAATTACCTTCGGAAATATAGCATTGGGCTTAACAATCGAGATATGTTGACGTTCAGACTGATCTGACTCCCATTCTGAGCTGAGATCGTCGCCACTTGCCTCGCCCCACTCAAGATGTAGTGTAAAAATTGATTGCGGAACTTTGAGAAGTTGAAGATATTGCCCGTAGCCAGAACTAGTTCTCTCTTTACTTTGCACATGTTGCTCTTTCCATTCGATCTCTTGACCCTCGAAGAACCCGTTGGCGTCTTCGTACTTGACTCTCATCAAAGGTCTCGCGTAATTTCTGTGGCCATGAGAGTCTGGTGAAGGTGATGGACTTCTCGATGATGACGATGAGTGTTGGTCAATAGAAATGGACAATCTTCTGGAATTCCGACGAACTCGGGGCCTTGCCGTTCGACGATACTTGACGACAAGTTTCTTCTCGCCCATGTTCTTCTCTTCATCATGACTTCCATAGTCGCTGAAGCTCGCTTTGGTGTAGACAATTTTTGGAATTGTCCTATTACAAGTGCCTTGCATGCTTGTCGATCAAATACACACTGCGAAGATGAACGATCGTCTCGATCTCCCTCAATTACGGTCACCAAGAGACCACGTGCTCCCTCAGAAGCAGCTAACGACTACTATCAGCGGCGATTAGTCTTCCGCACTCTTTACAGCACTCAAGTCAACTGCATTTCCCCCAAGTTGATCGGGCGGGGGTTTCTCTCCTTCTTCTTCTCAGCAATCGAATGATCTGACGGATGTTCACGCACGAATGTATACATCCACCCACGTATTATTATATAGACGACGGTGCTCGTCGTCGACCTCCGACTCTTCTCTCCCGTTCTGTCTGTGCCTTCCTTCTTCGGATTTGCGACGTAGTGGAAAGCAAGTTGTGCCAATTTTGATTCGACCTGTCTCAACTACGCTGACTTGCTGCTGCTGCTCGCGTTGTTGTGTGCCTCTTTGGTACGATGTCGCTCGTCACGACAATCGTTCAATACATTTACTCCGTACGATATTATTACGTAAGGGAGAATCGTGTTTACACATACATGTGTAATGTGAGCCAATGTATGCACGAGTACGAAAGGACTTTCCACAACGATTCGTGTATATACTCGACTGAACTACTTGTCGGTTGATACCGAGCATACTAGTAACGTATCAATATATTTGAGGAGCTTTATAGCACAGAGCACCTGACAAATGATGACGTCAATGACGATTATACCCGAAAATATGTAGAAGAAGTACCTTTCCATTCATGGCATCCAATGTTAAGGTCTGGTTTTAACAGCTAACACTATATCTGCGGGTCAAAACGGGCTGACGGTCTGCTTTCATAATTCTTCCGGCTATTATCTAGTGACTCAACGTCATTATTGGTCAGTTTTACGCGATTGAGTAGGATGGAAGTGCGTCATTATGTGAGGTAAGGCGCACGAAACTAATTAACCAAAGTGGACGCATACGATATTAACTGTCGACCTGTTTTCATACCCGCGCATTCTCAATTAGGAATCTCACGTTTATATCAGTAGCATACGTCACATCGAGTCAATTTTAAAATACAGGACTATGTGGCAGAAAAGGAGACAAAGACCGACTGGCGAAAAGAACATTATCAAAGAAGCATAATAGCTTTGTCCTCTTTTGATTCGATAGGTTCAACTACTTTCCAAAATCGTCGCCTGGAAGCAAGAGAAGTACGCGAACGACAGATAACTATTTAAGTATGGATACATGGCTACCGATAAGGCTCATTCAAGTTTCCTTTTAATAGTTTCGAGTGTTCCTGCCAGCTTCGAGGGAGAGCAGATGAGTTAATCGCACTGGTGATAAACGTGATACATGATGCGTAATTTCTTGGCCTTCAATAGATATATGTAGAGTCAAGCTCGACGAGTCAATTCACTGGAGATGTAGATGTTCATTCGATCTGCATTTTTTCTCTACGCTTACACGCGTCAACGCTTTTGGTAACACGAGATCTTTATCACATCGAGTATTAGGACTTTTGATGGCAAAGTTTTTGGTAATCATGATGGACTGGACTTGTTTGTCCTCAAGATGCAGATCACTGGAATATGCTGCCAGACAAAATCGCACTCTTTTGCGTTTCAATGGCAAAGTGCCGCTAATGGCGTGTAGTAGGCGTGAATAATGAACGCTTCGCAAGGCGGCAAAAGCCACTCTTAATGAGCGATATATCTTGAAGGCATACATGAATAGGAGGCGCACCCCCGGGGATCTAAAGAACTTTTAATGAGGCGCACATATGGACGGGTATACCAATTACCTCTCGCGAATTGCATCGTAGAGACCATGTATCGCTACCGAGTGATCTCTCCGACGATCGTGAAATATCTCTCGGTTTATTTGCAACGGTACTTATTCAAGAGACGATAAGCATCGCTCGGTGAGGATTTATTGCGCAGAACTTTGTCGTGAAGTGTTTGGGCAAATGGCCAAAAAATTGTCTTATACTACAAGGCGTTTACGGTGGCTTTTTTGCGTTTAATGTATTCGTCATCAGTTGAGTGCAATTAGGTAACACGAATCGTGGAGTTACAAGATAGCAATGGATCGTGTTCTTTCTCCTTGTCGCCGCTCACTTTTTCTCTCTTCAGTCATCGATCACTCGTGGTCGTGATTTGCCGCGTGAAACCAATCGTATAAACGTCTTAGCCACAGAGTAATCGGCCAAACGAAAGTGTCCCCAAGGACTCTGTATGTACTTCAAGACTGCTTGATCAGTATAGAATTAAAAAAGAAACTCAACGCAAACATACATTTGAT
The DNA here is from genome assembly GCA_018902335.1 of Eumacrocentrus americanus. Taxonomy (NCBI): domain Eukaryota; kingdom Metazoa; phylum Arthropoda; class Insecta; order Hymenoptera; family Braconidae; genus Eumacrocentrus; species Eumacrocentrus americanus. The sequence continues at coordinate 3,104 of JABSMT010052014.1, forward strand.
ATGCCTGGAAGATTTTTTATCTGAAAAATCTCGCTCATATATCATGTTATTTGATCTCTGATTTGATTTTATCATAATTTTAGTGTTGCAAGGCAAGCGGAAATAAAGCAATAAAATTTTTATTACATTGTCATTCGCATTTTACCTTTTTGCGACCAATTTGAGGCGCGCCTTGCTGATGCTTGTCGACGATTCCAAGCAGACAATCGTCGCACTTGCAATAATTATTTCCAGCTGAATCTGCAGAAAGTGCTGAACTGAAAGTGCTGGTACTGGTTTGACTGTCCATCGAGTCCGTTCGTAGAAGTTGAGTCTTTTTCGGCCCCAACGCAGAATTATGCCGTACTCCGCCCATATAATTTTCGGCCAAACTGTTTTTCTCCATTTTGGCCAGCAGCAACTGCTCCATCAAATTTAAACTTGGCGAAGTTGGAATCGTTGATTGAGAACTCATTCGTGAGCACTTTGGAGACTCCCCATCTCCCTGCACTCTGTTTTCAGAGTTATCCATACTACGATACTACTATTATGAATATTTTAACTTCGAGAAGATAAGTCTTCCATGAAAAACCACAATATCACTGAGTGTGTTTCTTCCAATTTACCGTGATGATCTCTATGTTGAGACTGACTTCTTGAGACGACTCAACAATCATACAACTTTCTGACTCACATACTGTGATCAGTCACAATGTAAATTCTCTCTGAGCACGTATGTCGATAAAAATGCTTCGAAGAAACACAGACAGTGAATCTGAATGAATCAAACTCGTAAGCATGAATCGTTCATTCTTCTTCATTTGCCCTTGCGTTTTATCCACATATCTCCCGTGATGCTATCCACAGTTATCACCGTCTTACAGTCGTTCGCTACTGATAGTCAAGTGCGTTCACTCACAAAATCATTGTTGATCGAAGCGTGATGTAAACAATTTTTTTCGCAAACACATCATGCGGAAAGGATTCACGTCATGATTCCAGCGGACCGTCGTCCGGTACGTGACTGCCAGGCAAACTCTTCGTGTTGCGTTTTTATGACTTGAGAAGAACAGACTACCAACCGCGTGAGAGAACCAGAGAGAACGGGTTGAAGGATAGCGCCAGTAGGACCAACGAAGCAGGAGCCTCAACGTAAAGCTTCACGAGCTGCTATAGAAAGAATCACAATAGGCTCCACCTTGTCCGTGTGTGCGCCTGCCGCTCTTCTCTGTGTCACGGCTCCAAAGCACGTAATAGCTATTAAATTGAATGTCGTAGCACAGCCTCGTTATGCTGTTGGAAACAGTAATATACAGTAGTAAAATTGTCATCCAACGGAAACGTTAATGATGAATAAAAAAGTAGCGATGAGACAGAACTGAATGAAATTATTCTGCTTCAATACTTTGAGACGAACAAACTCAAGAGTCTAAATTCTATTCTATTTTCTCATATGGCCAGAGTAATACAACGTGAATATGGAGGAGATTTCGTACAATGACGTACACTAATTATGATTTTATGGTCGCACGTTTGCACTTCCGCCCACAAGCTATTGACTTCCTCCACGCGCTAACTCTGTATATAGTTATAATGACCTAGACACAACTCTGGATATTTTTTGTCCAAGTGTTTTTACATAATTCACCGTGCTGAATGAGGGACGCAACTCAACGATGACGAGGGACCGTTTGCCGTGAACACGACAGAGTCACCGTAGGGAAGGACTTAATCGATGTCCGCAAGTGGCTGACTGACTGGCTGGTCTGAACTGTTGGCTATTACTCGAAACTTGTTCAAGATTTTGCTCCGGTTGAGTTGGATACGTAACGCACGTGTTTTGGAGATCTCTGTCACTCGCCCCCGCCTCCTTTGATCTATTTTTCTTTTAGAATACCAACTCGATTCTATTTTTGTAGAGCTGTCGTGCCTTCATATTTTCTTTTGAATTACACGTCACTCTGGAGCACTCTTGAGTGCTCCAAAAACTCACGTGAGATATAGAAGATTTATTGATAAAACAACCTCGATAGCGTATTCAGAGCAAGATATAAAAGTCGAGAATTTATATTACGATTTTAATTTCCTCCCTCGTGTTTTTCAACTTTCTTTTATTTTGTGTCTCACGCATGTAAATCTTCTGCTTATGAATCTTATGATCTTCGGGACTTAGTGTCCAGAACAAATAAAACTACTCTACTCTCCCTCCTTCTCTTCCTCTTTGCCTCTTTGCCTTCATCCGGACATTTACTTTCGAGTAGCGATGCGACATAAACCATCTGAAATCAGTGTCTTGCGTGTGCTCTGGGGCAACGCTTCATGATAAAACTGTCAGACAGTCTACTGATAAATTTTAGGTAGCGCGCGCCTACTTGAGAAAGCAATCTAAACTTAGATTTGTAACGTGAGCTCTCTGACCGGGTACGACGTTGAATGACAATGCACTTTCTCTGCGACAAAAAAAATACATCTACTCAACATCTTCTTTCCACTCTCCATGGATTTTATTCTTTTTGGCATGTCCTATGAATGAATATTCTTCCGCATTGAGAAATGATGTACGGCTATGCCGTTGAATTCTTAAATAATGCAATCTTCCAGAAGAGAAAGCGATCGATTATTTAAATTAATCAACGGATTATTGTGTGCCAATGTGTACAAGTATAACTGGCAATATCAGAGATATCGAAAAATTGACTGGCTAGAGACCTCTTTCATGTATTTCTCAACGATCTCTCCTATTTATTTAATATCCCGCTTGGGTCCATAGTCGCCTGCAATTCAACTTGAGGAACGTCAACGGGTTTTTTATTTCATCCTGCATTAAGTTCAATAATTAACTGGATAATTACCGTAGCAGTACTCGATAGAGTTATTACTTATTTGGAGAAAAAAAATTGGGGACACGTTCAAGCAGGAATGGTAGTATAGCGAGACTGTTGAAACATCAGACCGTTTGATGATCAGCGACGATAGAGAAATTGCCTCCGGGATAAAGTCGACCGGCTCTAAGCATGTAACGTTACGATGGAGCCCATCGTACGTGAAAACGACCGACAGGCAATTCTACGTGATATATGAAGAGTGTGACAACGTTAGATACTGCTCAATACTAGCTAACTTGTCGACTGAAGCTTGAGTGACGTTCGCATCAGCTATCGACGTAATATAATTCTTCTTTGTCGGCACGAGCCAGTCATTAAATTCATCTAATCGCAGGTTACTAATTAAAACTCTGCGAGAAATGGAAGAGCAAAATTTTCGCAGTTACGCAAGCTGGACTTTTTATTTGTTTTTTTCCTATCGATCCACAGTTTTTGTAACAGTCATAATAAAAGATAGGAAGGCAAAAAATTGTCTACCTGCGGTCTCTTCAACGGCTGCAGTTCAGTGACCTCAAAGTCGTCTCCACTGAGGCTTGAGTTGGTTGAGCAGTCTGAGATCTTTCGAGCAGGAGGAACGTCTAAACGTTCAATGGAAGGTGTGTTTTCTTCATTGACATCGCGACGATCGTACCTCGAATATCTGGATTCAGTTGAGTCCAATGCAAGGCCATATGTACTTGAAGTCGCCAGACATGAATTTCTCCTGCTGGCAGCATTATTTTCATTTCTGTTAACAATATGAAGTACAACATACAGCTCATTATTTTTATGATGACGCACGTCTTTCAAAGAAAATTATAGACATCAAAAGTATGTGTACCCAGAATTGATAGGACTGCTCGTGCTAAGACACGCGCAGCAGGAGTCCGAGTGACGTCTTTGGCCACAAATTTGAAGAAAATGACTGTTAACGGTCGTGGCCAAATCTTGGAACTCTCTGATTTCATCACAGTCCAGACAAGAACAGCTGCTGGCTTGACTAGGTGACCCACTGGTGCCATCATATTTTTCAAAATCTGCCTCACTCCTTTCGAATTTCTCCTCTAGATACGAATAGTCCGAGTAATCACTGACAACGACGCTGGGAGTTCTCCAATACCTTGGCCTCTCTTCCATCGAGTCACACTCGCTTCTTTCTCCCGAGATCAAGTTGTCCCATCCTAAAAAAAAAAAATACAAACATTGTCATAGTAAAGAAAAGAAAGTGAAGAATAAGAAAAATATCAATAAAACATTCGATTCTTACCTTTGTTTTGATCATCATCGCTGATCACAGCACTGTCAGAGCTGCAGCACCTGGCGACTTTGAATTTCGATCTTCTTCTCTGCCAGAGATTAGCCTTGAATCCCTCATCATTGCCATTGGAAGACGAATCTAAACTCCAGCATCTTACAACTGGTGTCTTTTTAGTCTCTGCATCAGGCTCGATCCCTTCATCACTCTGTGGGCTTGTGTTCAGAGTTCTGGATACTGGAACCATTATTGTATTGAACTGATCGTACCTCTCGTTTGCCTCGCTCGGATCCAACTCCCCAATATTATTCTGTGACTTGGACGACGCTTTCGACTTCATGTTTATCTAATCGACTCAATCATTCTTGATGCTCCAAAGTATCTCATCCAAAAGCTCGTCTGGTTTACACCCGACTGGAAGGCCCGTGTGTGTACCCGTTTGTCCCACTAATGATAGCCAATGACGACGTCTAACTGGACACCACTGCGCTCCAATTCTAATGTAACATTTCGCTGCAAAGCCGAAATTCGAAATGCAAATTCGAAGGCATGGCAAGTCCAAGCTACACCGCGGCCCGTGTCGTTGCCGGTTCTGGCAGCCATTGCTCAAGGCTTGTCGTGGCATGCGCCGCACGGAATTTGGCGCCTCTCCCTTGCAAATATTCTCTCCTTCCTCTGGATGTGTGTTGTGCGTTTCGTGCGAATATCCACTTCATTCACCACTATCTACAGTCCCTTTAACAGCAACGCGCAACTATGAAATCATAGTAAACGTGGAGCCAAACGAAGTCATGGAACGCACCGCTCCCTTTGAATTATTTAGGTCTTAGATAACTATAACTCGAGATCTAGAACGTACGCTCAACTCGGTTTACTCTATGTATGTTATAGCGGTGGGAGAGAATAACACACGATCAACTACACATGTGTAGTGTGTGTTCACGTTAAACAATATATTGTCTGGGAGACAAACCGCAGAACAAGCAGAGCATACATGTAATGTATTGATAATGATCACAACAGCTCAATAAATTGCTCTATTATTGTGCGCTCATGAAATGTAATCCGCAGAAAAAAAGTAATTATCGGAGCTGCATATTTATTATATTGCTCCACAATCGTCAGGTTTTAAGAAACTGATTCGCGCAACTGCCTGGATAAAGATGATATGTAGTGGTGAAAAAAGAAAAAAAAAAAAAAATCACGACCACGGCAATACTATCCAACTGCAGAAAAGTAAGAAGCAAAATGAGTCGCGAGCTCTCTGCACGGCATATCGCGCGGCGGCTGACTTCTTACCTACTTCAATTGACGTCATACGTGCGTCAGAGGACGCCGAAGGAACAAGAAAGTTTTGATTGAATGATGCTGGTGAAGCAGCCATTGGCCGCTATCGTTGATTCTTTTCTCCTTCTCCAACTTAACGTACTCACAATCACTCTATTATCTTGTCAACTACCAAATGCCCCCTTGCTCACTTGAGCCCATCATCTCTGTTTCTCTCTCTCACTTTCGGCAGTATACTCCCAGAGAGTATGTCACACATACATACACCCTTATAAACTTTACCGTTATACTCGCGATGTATAGGAGAACTACACTCATTCGCATTACGATCCGTGAACGAATGAGAGCAAACAAAATGCTACTTGCAATTCCTGTATACATGTACCTTCATTTGCATAATTGTAATTACCATCGATACATGGCGATCATGTTGGTAAATCTGGGTAGTTAACTGAACGTAGAGATTGTTTTTATAATCTCGAAAAAAAAAAAAAACCAATGCGTGTTACAAAGTATTTTTACGGCTTTATTGGAAGAATAAACATTGCAATTAAAAATTTTGCAAATAACTATAACCATGTGAGGGTAGTTTTCGAAACTATAGGCATGTAGAAATAAAAATTGGGAAAAATCATTACGATAAACGTTCATATGTAATTTGACTTTTGCACCAAAACAGACTCGAGAACGGCTGCGATTTTATAGTTATAGGATAGTTTGACAGCGAAAAGCGATAAATATCCAATGAAAAGAGACTAACCAGTTCATGTAGATCCATTGATAATTTTTTCTTTTTTTTTTAGCAGATCATCATTTTGAATAGTTTTTCCAGTCATTTTTTCCAATTAATTTTATTTTTGCTACATGTAACGTCTGGGACTTAGTTTTAATTTGTATTATTTGAAATGACAATTAGATGACTATGTGATATTCGCACCTAGTCGTCTCATTGTCACAGTCTCGTAATTCTATTTAAAAAATGCCGGTACCGTGGTCTACGATACTATGCACAACCTTCGGGCAAAGGCCCACGCAGGTGTATTGTGAGTAAATGCCACTTTTGTTGTTTATTTGTCACGCCAAAAGCCTGTTGCATAAGGAATGTCATCGCTATATGTGTTTGTCCCCCATATGATATTGTGTAACATCGCAAACACGTGAAATATATGACACATCCGCATACTTCCAGGCAAGTATGATCGGACTTAATCTTTGAGACTGACTGCCAAGCGTGTGTTTTCTCACTTGTGACAATTAATAGTCTTGGCAGCTGTGCTGACCGCAATATGCACTCACGTGCACTTACCATGCGTGTTTCAGGGACAATCGACTTTTTAAAAATAAAATTACATATTGTACTCTATCACAATAATCAAGAGATTGACCAACTGCTGCGTCGTGCTCGTAGAGGCACTTTAAAGTTCCGTCTCTTTGTTATCGAGCGCGCTCGCAATAAATAGGCTTCAATCTACTAGGCTTCAATCCTATTTTTGGATGAGAGATCCCAAAGTGTTTAAATGAATTCAGTCGAGTACTTTTGACCCTAAAATTCTCGAAACTTTCGGTGTAACTAATGATGAAAAGAAGTTAGGCTTAGATAGAAGTAGCATCGAGGTCGAATTAAAAATGGAAACAGGTCAATGTCGATATCAAGGCCAAAAGACTCTCGTTTATGTTCCAGATAACTGACTGGACTTATCATACAAGCATTCAGTTATCGCATGAATATAATTATGCTACCGTTATAGCTGACAAGTATAAACAAATATAATTTCTTCCCTATATTTGAATTTCCTGTTCTATCCATTCAACTTTCTCTTTTATAAACATAACTAATTCGACATTCACACAATGAAAGATGTAATAGATTATTCATTTAATTTCCGCCGACTGATACATTCTAAGCACAATCTATAATGACACTATCGTATTTCCATACAATCAAAACTGCTGAAGATGCCCACCTTGAGATTACTAATCAGCCGAATTAATGATTACGGTTCTTGTCTGATCTACATTCGTTTAAATCGATAGTTGAATGTAAAATACCGGTTGTTCAAGCTTTATAGCCAATGGTCGACTGAACCTGAGATTTGAACTTGACCACTTTACCAGTTGCTTCTCCTACTCGTCACTATGGAGAAGGGGGTCGACGCTTCAACTATTAAATCTAGACACCATGAAAGCCCGTTATCGCACACCTTTTAGGAAGAATAATAAATTCTCTACATTCTCTTTGGCGCTAATGACAATATTAACTGCTCTTACTATGCGACATCCGCGTTTTTACAGTCATGTCATTCAAGCGGTAGATCGGGCCACCCATGGATTGGTTGCTGATTAACAATTGAATCATAATGAATTGATGAACAATGATATTTTACTGATTCGGGAAAAAAATTTTACAAAACTCTATAACAAGTAATTTCTGAAAAGCGATCATCCTCATTCTCAGATCCTAGATTAAAGAAATTATTGCTTTTGGCTGGAACCTCTTCCTCCACTTCTTTGACCCACTCATCGACATTTATATTTGTATCCAAATTGAACAGGGCAGTGGCGATTTTCGGTCGTGACACGATATAAGCTCCTTTCTTTATGTGAGTGTTTAAAAATTGCCAAACTTTACTTTGCTCGTCTTCTGATAGATAAAACTCAAAGACGTTATTCAGAATAACAACATCTGCTGTCCGCAATACGTCTGCAACGTCTTCAATTCGTTTGTGGAGGACTTCAATACGTTTATCCATCTTGAACTTTTTTATTATCTCATTCTGGAGATCGCAGAAGTCATTGTTCATCTCTACACCAATTATTCTGGCGGCGTCAGTGTAAACGTATGCCTAGAAAATATCAACATAAGTTAGAATTCTATGGCTCATATTATGATGAAACTATATTCAAGATCACTTACGCCATACAGAGCTGCGCCTAGTCGTGAGCCAACATCAAGAACAGTCTTTCCATCAAGCGTTGGAAGAAGTGTGTTAAATATGTGATACAATTCTTCTCGCGATACAGAGTTCGATATAAATACTGTAATGTAAAGATTATATTTAATAGAGAAATTCATCGAGAAATAAATGCAGGAATTGTATCTGAACTTACTGAGAGGCTCAACATTCTTTGAACCACAGTCACGACAGTAAAATCTTTTCAGTTTTCCCTCTTTTTCAAGATCTTCCAGTTCATTATCGTCGTACAGGAATGCATCAACGTGTGTTGTGATGTTCGGATCACAATCTGAATTCTGAAAGAATAATACATAATAATGATTAACGTAGACGAATAATTAGAAAATATAATTGCATTCGAAACAAACCTCCCCTTTCTTGGGAACTATTATAGTCTCGGATGGAAGGATTGCATCCACAGGCACTTTCCCTCTAATTTCTTTGACGATGGAATTCAGTATAGCCACAGGATCGTCCATCAAGTCTCCATTGTTATCACAAAAGTCCTCTTCATCTGCAATAAATATTTTGGAGCACTTCAATGAATACTTGGTCATATTATTAACAAATAATATACATTATTAATAAATAAATCAAACCTGACTCATCTCTGCCAACTTTGATAGACATCCACTTTTGGATTGCATAGGAGACTAAATGTTTACGAGTAGATTTATTTGAATTTGACATGAGATTGTCGAGCTGTTCTTTAGCATGTTCAAATGAAATCATTTTGTTGTCTAATATATAAATATGTCGGTCAAGCAATACACGTGGTTTCGGCTAACCTAAAATTTGTGGCAACAAATATTTCTTCTTCTTCTTCTTCCCTGGTTTGCCCCCAAGCGGAGACTTTGGGGACTGGCCCTGTAGTGGGCTCACCGCGTCGGCCAACAAATATTTGAACTCGTTTAAAACCACGGTGTAAAGGCCCTTGCACACTGGGTGCGTCATGCGTCAAGCGTTGAGCAGTGAGCTTGGTGATCGTTCACACTGAACGCTCGCATCGGTATGACAAAAGTGCATGTACGCAGGCGTGATCGGAACTTAAGAATATCAGCGAATACAAATCTCTTTATCGGAATACATGTTTGTGTTCTACTTTTAATGAGTTTTTATTGACAGCGATTTCAATAGATTCTCATAAAAGTAAATGTCATCCGAATTAACTTAATTGCAATAAATCATCCGGTTCAAAGACAAAAATGTTTTAGCGTTTTTCGATTATTTCTTAGACTCAAGAGATCCCGAATCGTCCGATATTCAACTAATTTTAAGGCTAGATGCCCTAATTAACCGATCTAACTAATACCAAAGCTTCAATATATCCTTATTGCAGGTTATTGCTTCCCAAAATACACGGTGATCAA
>JABSMT010052025.1:0-12798 GCA_018902335.1 Eumacrocentrus americanus
TCACAAAAAATTATTCAGCCAGATTATTTTCGAGTTATCTCAAAAACTACACGAAATACGATAAAACTACATCAGACCTTTTTTGTAAGATTTTAAATTCTCTACAAATTTGTACTTATACATTTTTGTCGTATCACCCATAGTTATCGAGATATAATCAATTTTGTAAAAGACTTCAATGAAAGTGTTGTCTCGACTTATCTTCTTTTACCGCTTCATTTCCCTTCTGAATTATTTATTTATAAAAGGAATTAATTAAAGCCAAACATACTTATAAACTTCTTGGGCTCCAATCACACCGGGCGTTGTGCTGCCAAATTGACCACCGGGTCCGTCTGGTGTTTTGGGTGATGCCAGCAATATTTCCGCGTCATTTATAAAATTCTAAGAACACAAAATAAATCAAATTCATTATAACAATTTTGAAGAATACGTTAATTATATGTTGCATAGATACTATATATAAGTGTACACAAAAACACGCTGCCTGAATATATAACATCCACTAGATAAAACTCCTAATATATACAATTTAGTAATATAAAAGACGATAAACTATAAGAAAACATTTACCAACAACGAGGTTTAAAACACATGATGGAAACAGTGATTTGAAGGCGAGATGATATGACATGACATTTTGGATAATCAATGAGAGTGAAGCAATAATTAATAAATTGTAATTTGCAAAAGAGAGGCAGAAATTTCTTTTTTTCAATTCATGCATGTATTATATTATGCTGACGCACAAATAGTGTATAACCATTGCCAAAAGAACACTCCAGTTGTGTGACGTTATATCTTACTTGGATACCTGCCAATTGGTTGCGTTTCGACACAAAATATTGATAATTTTATTATTGTTGTAATGAATTAAATGATATTGTTCAAGAATTTGGAATAATCTGGTTATCCTCACACGGGTTTGCCAAACATTTGTGGTTCATTAAATCGCAATTACAGCAATAAATCATTTAAACTCACATTAGGATCTTCCCTGATGGTATCCATCGTGACGGACGACGGCGTGTTTGGAGTGGCTGCGGGTGTATTCCTCGGGATTTGTTCAATATTGGCATTGGGATCGTGGAAGGAGACGCGCTTAATTGTGGAAGCTTGGTGGGATCCAATCGGTACATTGGATATTGTTGAGCTGTTGGATCTCAACGCACTTTGCTGGGACATTACTGCATAGCTAGAGCCTCGCTCGGGTGGTGGAGGTGCGTCGCTACTACCATTTTGCGATGCTGTAGGTGATTCAGGACGATTAATAACGAGATTATCGAGCCTCAGCATTCCAGGATGAAGCTGTTGCTGTTGTTGTTGTTGCTGCTGCTGTTGTTGTTGTTGGCTTTTGATGTTTGATTGATGCTGTTGATACAGCTGATGCATTTGTTGCTGATGCATCTGCTGCTGTTGTCTAATCTCTTCCTCTCTCTTCTTCTGATTCTCATCGAATTCCGTTTGCTTTCGTTTATAATCGTCGATCCTTCGTTGTCGCTCCTGCTCATCATTCACCTGAGCCTGAGCTTTTGCATTATTTGTCAATTGCCCAATAATCGAGGAATTGTACGTTGGAGACATTGGAGGCTGCCCCATTCCACTTGGATTAGTTGGATTTTGGTGTTGGTGAACGCCAGGATTATCATTTTGGCCCATATATAAATTCGTGGGCCTCTGTAAGCCTTGTTGACTTGTTGCCGTATGCAGTGGAATACTCGTTGACTGCAATTGACTGCTCACAGCTTGAGTCGTGAGAGTTCCTCGAATCGATTGATTATTCGTGTTTGCTCGTGATAAAGTATTTTGCTGCTGCTGCTGCTGCTGACTATTTCTGTCCTGACTCGCAGCCATTCGCAGCAATCCCTGAACGCGCTGTGAGCTCTCACTTTCGAGATCATTGCTCTCGTCGTCGTCGTCCTGCTGATTGGCAGCTTCCTCTGCTCTCTTCTGAAAGTCTCTCTCTAGCTGTAGTGCTCGGAGCTGTTCCTCTTGCTGCGCCGTTCTGTGGGGAAGGGAGCTTAATTCGGCAATCTGCTGGTCACGCCACAATCTCGCTGCCTCTCTCCGTCTCGCTTGCTCTTTCTCTCTCTCCTCTCGTTGCCAGGGATTCGTTGCATTGTACTGGTATTGTCGTGTTTGTTGAGTTGCCCCAGCGGTTGGATAATAGCCGCCTCTCGGTGGGTCTTGCATGCTTGCGTTATACCTGGTGAATGTGAAAATAAAATTATTGGTTTAAGAAGAGTATCATCGCTTTCTATAGTGACTACTTGTATCATTCGTTTCTGTGGTGTAGCGGTTATCACGTCTGCCTAACACGCAGAAGGTCCCCGGTTCGATCCCGGGCAGAAACAATTTTTTTTTCTTTTTTTTTTTTTGAAAATTAAATATTTTTGACTTACCTAGAGTCCGTGGGTTTCGTGTATAATGGATGAGTTGAAGTATTGAGTGGAGGTGGTGGTGGACTCTCTCTGTAACCGTCTTCAGGCAGTGCTGGTCTTAATGGTAACATTTCGTTATTAACATCGTTATTGCCATTTTGCGGTCGATTAATTGTACTTTCACTGGTGTATTGTCCACCATTCTTCATGTCCGCTGGTCCATTTGAGTATTGTGGACCATTTGGCGCGCCGAATTGGCGATTGTGCTCCATGTTTGGTCGATTTGGATCTGATCCATAGTCCCTGGTAAGATCCATTGCCACTTGACCAGTGCGCGCTGGATCGCCTTTCTTTGGAACAACGGCATACTGATTTGCAATCTGTTGCTGTTGCTGCTGCTGTTTGTTGTACTGTCCGTATTGTTGATTGTATTGTTGTGGATCAGGGTATCCATAGTTGGGCGCAATTTGTCGTGAATTATAGCTCGGAGAGCTTGGTCCTAGATTTGGTGTAGAACCGGTGGGTCTTGGAGCTTTAATTGTATTTGCTGCTTGAGCAGCGGTGACCGGTCGTGCATTATAGGTATTTGGTCGGTACTGATTCATCGGTGGTACGCCCCCTCGTAATTCTCGACGTCTCACCTCTTCCTGCATCTCCTGTAACTTTGCTTCCTGACGAATAATGTCCCTTGATGACTGTGATCTCGGTGGTGGACCCTGCTGCTGCTGCATCTGATTAACATTGTAATTTGACTGCTGTCCTTGAGGAATGTATGCTGATATTGGACGGTCCCTTGCATGATTTATATCAGTCGTAGGACGATTCAAAGAGTTTTGCGAACCTCTCAAGTTCTTTTGAGCGTGCAGAGGGTTCCTAAATATCAGAGGGAGAATAATTAATATTATGTAGAGAAGGTAGAATGTATTCTGCAGCGAGTCACGAGATAAGTTGATAAAAAAAAAAGTAAATTTCACTGAAATTTTTCACAAAATTTTTTATATCTCAGAAACTCTGAGACATAGAGCAAAATTGCATAGGACCTTTTTTGTAGAGAATTCAATTTCTCAAAAAAAAGGTCTGATATAATTTTATCGTATCTCGTGTAGTTTTCGAGATATTTCGAATAATCTGGATAAACGATTGTGATGAGAAAAAAAATGTATTAAAAAGAAAATTGATTAAAGCTCGAGAACTATGCGAGATACGACAAAAATGCATGGAACCTTTTTTGTAGAGAATTAAATTTTCAACAGAAAATGTCTAATGCAACTTTACCGTATCTCTGATAATTTTTGAGATATTTCAAAAAATTGGAATTTCTCTTTAATTCATGATAAAGTGTCAACTTATTAAATATAAAATAGTAACCTGTCGTCTAGAGTTTGAGGTGGACTCGGCTGCTGTTTCGCCATTGGATCCTGGTGTCTGTATACACTCAAATTCTGATAAAATCTTTCAGCTTCATTGCTATGAAGATTGCTCGGGGCATTGCCATGCATTTGGCTGGGAGTCAAATTTGGCGAGGACTGTTGTCGATTAACGAGGCCACTTGGTGGCAATGTTCCCATTCTCATTGGATCGTGAAGATTGTGACTTGATCGTGAACGTAGAGACGTTGCACCATTCATTGCTGGCATTGGTGGTGGTTGAACTGGTGGTGTGACACTGTTGCTGGACGATGCTCTGCTGTAGCCAGGATTGAAGACTTCGTGTTGTTGCTGGGCTTGTGGCTGCTTACCTTCTGTTCCTACGTCTACAAAAATTTCACATATTTTCCTTTCATTAATAGTTGTACAGTATTGCATGCATTAGGAATAATTATATATTAGTCCCTTGTTTAAGCGTCAAGTTGCGACTGAATTTCCTATTCAATTGTTGGCTTTATAATAACGATGATGCTTTAATTTTGTAGATGTCCATGAGTTATTGATGGCTTTGATGGATTTACTTACTATGCAGGGCTGGGACAGACTTGCTGCTATGAATTTGTTGAGGTGATGCTTCATGTCCGAGTCGTGATGGAAGATCGCGTTCGCTCATGCGACGTGGTCCTGCTTCAGCACAAGATGCACAAAATTGCAAATTCGTTAACACTCAATCATTCAATCATGCCAAAAGCCGAACCATACTGACAATACAACATATATGTTAATGTATTTTATATAAATTGAATTCATGCATATAGCTATAAATAGTGAGAAATGATATTGTCTTGTCAAAATGGTAATTATGAGATGGATAGTGATAAATGACAACGAATAAAATGAATAATGTACCACATCACTGGCAGGGTAACAGAATAAAAAGATGGGAAAAAAAGTGGGATGACAGCAAGATGGATGTGTACATTAAAGTACTCAAATAAATAATTTCAGTATAATAAAAATAGAAAATATTCATGATCAATGACAACATTGATAATTTGATAATTTTTATAACGAAACAAGACTCGGAAATTAACCAGGCAGTGTGCGAACACTATTAAACCGTCTAGGACGTAATCTGCCAGCTTACGAGATTCAGTGTCGACTTCCAGCGGTGGAAAGTCACGGAAAATCCAATCACCTCGCTCGAATCTAGGAGTAGGCTTTCGCTCAGAGACATCCAAGTCACTTTTCGACAGTTTTCTCATTATCAATGATCTCTTTCTGATTGGTTTTGCCACTTTCGAGTCGCTTTTTATTGAAATCGTGTTACAATGATCATCGAAATGTTTATGACTTCGAGGCTTTTTCTGCAGACTGTGATGTGAATGATCACTGACACTACTATCATTGTTCTTTTTTGGAATTTTTTCTAGTGACTTTGATATCGACATCTTCCTTACTTCTTCAAGATTCAATGAAACTCTTTTATTAAGCTCATCGTCACTCTGTGACATTTTTCTCGTTCGAATAAATGAATTGGGAAATTTAATTTTATTATCTTTCATATCAGTACTTATTGTACTTGTTGAGATTAAATTAATTGGTGAGTTTTCAAATTTTATTGGACTTGATGCTCGCTCTTGTTTCAGAGAGCTATTTAGTTCAACTGGTTTAGATACAAAGTCTTTCTGATCTTTTTTATAATTAGTATCATCTTCGTTTATGGAGATTGTACTGCGAATTGTGAGATTGCCACTTGCATATCTGCTTGTATTTAGCGAGTGAACATGGAAGGTGGGCATGTTTTCATGCGAAATTTCTGGAGCTGAAATGACTCGTGAACAAGTCGGAAAAATAAAGTATTTTGGAGGATCGTCAGTGTCGTCGTTTTGACTCATCGATTTCAATTCATCACTCGACATAAGATCCTTCAAAGACCAATACTTGTCTAATTTGTTAAGTTTATTATTGGTTTGTTGACAAGCCGAAGAAACATTGAGAGTACTCAAAATCGTTGGCAATGAATTCTTTCGGAAATTTTCCATTCGTATTTTTTTAGTTACTGCATTTTGGTATTGTGGCATTTCAATAATACTCGTTCTACTGTTATCTGTATTTTCACTCGACATTATACTCTCCTTTGTCGAGTTGAAAGTCTTATTGTCCTCGTTTACTCCATCATCATGGCAATTTTCTTGCTCTGGAATATAAAGAGGTGCATCGACATTGTCCAAATTACAAAATTCTTTCAGTTGCTCTATGATATCTTGCTGTTCAGCAAGAGAAAGCTTCGAAGTACTTCGCTTTAGTTCTTCCAGTGGAGCATCGTCTTGCTCTTTCTGCTCTTTATCGTTTGCCTCAGTCTCTTGTTCAGCATTGTTAACGTTTGCGACAAAAATATAATTGTCCATCTCTATTTCACTTTTAGCTTGGATATCTAAGAGAATCATGCTCCATTCTTTTTCAGGAGTCGTTGCAACACTCTTATCAGCTTTAAGTAGATCTGTCTCAGATTTGAATTCTTTCATTGATGATTTCTTGTGGCCACTGACTTCGTGGCCTCTGGGCGATGCCATGTCAGGTTCAGACACGAATTGTCTTGATGAACTGAGTTTTATAGATTTAAATTTAATCAAGCCCGCTTCGCCGAGTTTCGAAAAGTGTTTGGCAAGTGCAGCAACTCTTCCACAACCTAGTCGTACTTCTTCGGGTGATTTCCAGCATTTTTCTGGATTTGAATCGTCACTCGAAATATCACTAGTCAAGCCACTGAGATCGAGATTGAGCTCGGGCATGATTGTGTGCATTTTCGGGGTGGGAATTGTTGTTGTCTTGTACAATATTTGTTCCTCATTTTGACTGTCAGTACTCGTGCTGCTTTCTTCATTTCCTTCACTCAAATCGTTATCTCGAGATTTTTCCTCAATCAGTGCTACCTCTCCGGCCTTATCATGATGCAATTTGCGTGCATCACAATAAGCCGTGTGAGCACAACAACAGCAATGACTAACAACACCATTGTTACTGGTGGTAATGTTAGCTTGGGCCACTGGATCCCCAACATTGACGCTCGTAACGTTCATTTCTAACTCCATTTCTTCATCATTACCAGTTACTTCTGGAAGCTCAGACGTTAAACATTTGCCTTTATGCATCAAGTTCGATTGCTCATGAGAACATTTGTTGACATCTAATAGATCATGAGATAGTATTACGTCTTGCGATTCATCTATCTCTTTTGTACTATCATCAGTTTGATCTATAAAAGGAATCGAAGACTCATTGTAAAATGTAAAAGATGCTTGTGATTCGTTAGTACTTTCTTGACTATTATTAAATGCAGGAACAATAAATCTTTCTTCACTGCAGTAATTTTCGTATTGTGAATTGGCAGATGCCTGGATGCTGTTGCTTCTGACAGGAAGAGGTGGAGGTGGAGCTGGAGGATACGGAGGATATCGTTCAATGTGGCTCGGAATAGTTAAGAACATTGAATTGGGCTCTTGAATAATAGGAATTGGTCTGTTATTGAGCCAACAATTGCTTTTTGGCCGTAGATATTCTTCATCGAACGGTGATTCATCAATAGGATACATGGGGAGACAAGAGTTATTGATACTTTGACGACTGAGAGTTTTAGATTGGACCATTAAACCCAGACCGGGTTGTTGGGATCCAATGCCTGAGGATTGGTAAGAAGAATGACGAGGAGATTCGTAGTAATTGAAATACGTTGGCTTTGAAGTTGTTATTTGATGGGAAAGTGTCGAACCTGGTGGAAAGCGTTCTGGTACATTATCCCAATCTACGAGACGCTCTTGGTAACCCGTTTGCTTGATCGGTGCGGATAATAGATTGCCCATTGAGTGTGATGTCGACGGTTGCGCCATGTCTCCTAATCGAGGTGCCTCTAATTGTTCCGACTTTGGTCGGGTCTTATGCGCTGCGTGAGATAAATTAGTTAAGCATTAGTTAAAGCTTTGGGATATTATGAAGCAAAGCATATCAAGGGATATTTTATCGGGGGGATTATTATCGTGTTTAATGAGTTTTCCATACCAGACTTTGATGAAATCTCTAGTGAAATCGGTAAATCGAGATAAATCGAAATAAGTTTGTCATTAAAATCTTTCACAAAATTGATTATATCTCGAAAACTATGCGACATACGACAAAAATGCAAAGGACCTTTTTTATAGAGAATTTAATTTCCTATAAAAAAGGTCATATAACATTTCACCATATTTCTCAAAGTTTTCGAGATATTTGTAAAAATGAAAAATGTGTCTAAAATTTTTCAGAATTTCTGAATTATCTCCTCTTAAACCGCCTCACTACTGAAATTATGTACACAAATTGGATAATTGTCTGCTTGAAAAGGACGAATACTAGGGAAAAGCAAAAACACATTTCCCAATAAAATGGAACACCACCAGGACATTAATGAAATGTCGTCAGTTCAAATTTTTTACTGTTATTATTAATTCTCTTTTTTTTTTCAATTATGAAAATCCATAGAAAAACCGCGCCACAAGTGTGAATTAATTGTTCTAGAGGTTTTGTCGGTGATTAACGTATATAAATTGCTATTATTTACCTCTAGTCATGACCGGCGATGGCTGGGACAGCAATGTGGCTAATCCATGATATATGGCACCTTGTTTAGCGACTTCTAACGTCACGATAGGACCTGTTCGAACCAGATACTCTGCAGCTCTGTAAAAAATCGTGTCAATTGTACTTACATTGTACTTTCTCAACGGCAACAACATTAGTATTAAAAAAAAATTGTCTTTAACTCACTTTTCCTGGGTAATCCCAACTAAACTCTGTCCATCAACTTTAAGTAATTGATCGCCAGCAGTCAGTCGTCCATCCTAGATGATTAAAAAGAATAGTACACTCTTCATTAATATTTCTTTATTCACCTAAAGACTATTATTGGACATTCCAGAGTACTTACAGCGTCAGCGGCTCCTCCAGCGACGACGCTCTTGATATAAATACCCAAGCGATCCTGACCGGCGCCCTGCACAGACAAAGAGACTGACTAAGAACCAGAGTAACTGTAAAAGTTGTGACGACGAGGTAGAACGGGGGGAAAAAAAAAAGAATTGGAAAAGGGAAGTTTGCACTTAAGCATAATCTGTCTAGCGTGACAGCGCCATGGACTGTTGGCCACATGGGAAAAATTAAACCCAGATACCTATATGTCTTGATCACGAGCGCGTGAAGACACTACACATGTTCATGGTTTCTCTCAAATAATAATGAGTTTGAAAGTAGAAGCTGCTGGACTCAACAAAACCAGTGTGTGCTCTGATTGTTTTATAAATTTATCAGAGCGAAATAGACAAAAAAAAAAAAGACGAGAAAAAAAAAACGACAAAATAAGACAATAAAACTCACCTTCGCAGCGACAATGCTTAAACCCATTCCATTTGTTGACTTATGCAACTTGATAATTTGAATTTCCGGCTGACTGTGATTCTGGCCCGTATGACCCGAATAACCTCCGGATCGGTTGCTCATCGCACTCGGACTTCGAAACTAAAAAGAAAACCATTTGCCATTTATATATTGACTGTTACAAATAATCATGACAATACACATATCACTGAGAACTCTGTCTTACGTTATTGTGATGATCAATCATGTATATCGTCCAGTATCCACTGCTGGTGGGTTGTGCAGCCATTCGGCAGAGGCCGTCTCGTTGAAGAGGCGCGAGGAAGTCCGCGAGACCTGGTGGCACACCCCTTATGACCTCGCAACTGTAGCCGTCCTCGGGTAAGAGAAGCGCGAGAGCCAACGTCGGTTCCTCCTCCAGACGTATCTCCCTACCATCGGCTCGAGCGAGTGTGTCAGCAACACTCTCAGCCACCCTCACGACATTCTCTATCAGCTCGGCGGGCAGTCGTGGCTCGTCTGCTGCTGGCTGATATTTTTGCAGCAACGCTCGAACTTGCAGCGAATTCAATTTGAAGCAAGTTGAACTGAGTGTCGCCAATTCCTCAGCATTGTACTTGGGCGCTTGAAGCAAATGCGTTGCCTGCATTATTGTCGCAAGATGACATTGACTTGCAAGCTCAAGACCCTGCCTCTCTGCCCATGTTTCGAGGGCATTCAAGCGAGCTTTGAGCCTACGACCGAACCATCTGACGCAGAGATTGCCATTCGACACAAGGGCATTGAAAGCCGTGGCGTTTATCGCGTGGAACAAGTGACTGAACAGTTGGATGGTCAAAGCCGCGTTCACCCGGCACCGTCGGAGTAAGGCCATCGTGTTTGAAAATATTTGCAGAACGCCAGCCTCTTTCGCTGGCTCGTCAGCGTCTGCCATAAATTGTGACATGGCTGGAGCAAGCTCAAGCGATACACAACGAACGAGAGATGCAAAAGCTATTTGGACAGCGTCAGCCAGAATATCTTGGGCACGCGTGGAGAATGCACCCACGTGACGGTCGCTCTTCAGCATGTGAAGCAACTCGGATCCATTGGCGAGCCAGAGGGCCAGTGACGATGCGTCCATGTACCGTTCCTGTATCACATGCTGTATCATAGTAGCGACATTAGCCAGCATCAGTGTCAATCTGTGAGCCCTCTCAGTCGGCTGCAGTTCGGGCCTGTAATGGGTACTCGCTCTGTATCTCGCTGCAAGATAGAGAGTGTACGTTGGTGCTAGTTTGAACTGGGGCGCCGATGGCTCAACGTCAGTGATAACTGCGTGAAGAAATGCTTCCTCTGTCTCCTCGAGGAATTCCAAAACTGCTGGTAAAATTGGATCTGTCCCTCTTGGTTGACGGTCGTATTGTTGTGACAATCTGGAAGGCCAAAGAGCATTTAAGATATTAAAATTAATACAGATGATGCTGGAAATATATATTTATATTCATTATAATTATTGTGAACACATAGAAGACATGAATTTAAAGATATTCTGACCTTGTTCCTTAATGTTCTGGGACATCGACTGTCGATTCGAGTTTAAATAATTGATGCTACACCAGATTACGTACCTGTTGCCGTCCCGGCTACTGGTGAGACTTGCAGTCTCGACATTTCCGTCTAAGTCGAAGGTTGTCTCGTAATTGTGAGTACCCTCAGGGGGATGCGAACCTCTGGAACTTGTTGCAGCTTGAGATTTAGTTGGACTTGGTGGATTCGAACCTTGTCCGTCATTTGGCGTGCCTGATTCCGATCGGAACTTCTCCGAGTTTACGTCTTGGCTGTTCGTGTCTGGTGAGCGTCTATACACCAAGCAACGTGCACAAATACACATATATCAAGCAAAAATAATTGATAAAATAAAGTAATAAAAAATGGTGCAAACAATATTTATATAAAATCAACAATAGCAATAATCATAATTGAATTTCATATTTGGTAATATACATGTGGTATAGGAAAATGTAATAGCAAATAAGTGCGTATCTACTTTTAAATATACATGTGTCATAAATAAAAAAATAAATTATATAAGAGTATACAGGTGAACATTATTAATGCATTGAGAACAAGAGGAAGTGAATGTTTACATTGATTGATTGATTTAATTGAATATTGGGGGGCTCGAGCTTGAAATGATGTTTGCAGCACATTTTAGAAGCTTCTGTTTATCTTACCTATCATAAGTATAATCTATTTGTCTATTAGAGTCATGACGTTGCCTAATACGATCTTCTGGCGTTGGGTCGATAAATCGAAAGGTGTGCAGTCGTCCAAATTTGATGATGGCCCCATTCTAAGAACAAATAATAAAAAAATAAAATGTTAAGGCACATTAAAAAAATCATATACAAGCCACATGTAATAATTCAGTAGTGAAGCAGTAAAATGAGATGTCGAAAATTTTTGACATTTCCATTTTTATAGATATCTCAAAAAGTATGAGAGATACGGTAAAATCTTATCAGACCTTTATTGTAGGAAATAAAATTCTCTACAAAAAAGCTTCTATTCATTTTTATCGTATGTCGCATAGTTTTCGAGCTATAATCAATTTTGTTTTTAACAATTTTATATTTTCTCAAAAAACCATTCATCCACATTTTTAAAGATATCTCAAAAAATATAGGACATACGATAAAATTTCAAAGGACCTTTTTTCTGTGAAATTAAATTCTCTACAAAAAAGATTCTATGCAATTTTGCTCTATGTCGCATAGTTTCCAAGATATAATTAATTTCGTGATGGATTTCAATGTAATTATCTTTTTGACATCCTCTTTTATCGCTTCACTACTGAATTGTTGGAATTGCTTAATTTAAATGTAGATTATTCTAATATGTTTCAATGTTTTTGAAATGATGAGATGGATTCCAGAGAGACGTTATATTTAACTCAGCAATGCTGTGAGATTCCCTCTACGCTGGCTGCGGCTAGACGTTTTAGTGATGAATTTCTTTGTGGTGGTCTTCAGAAAGCACTGCAACGACTAAAATATACTACTGAGAAATAATTCTAGTGGGTTAATTCAAGACTGGATATAACTCTAGCTGCCCTTGAGAAAAGTCAAAATCAATAATATGAATGTCACTGAACTTTCACAGTGATGGATTTATATACCTGAAGTATAGTCGTTTGATGTATCCTCTGATTATTCACATAAGTGTGGGCATCCCTCGAGCATGGCGTTAGAGTGACAATGTTCTCGGTGAAAGCAATTACGCAGTGACGGGGCATCACAGTGGGACCTGATAGTGTGAGTGTCTGGGCCTGAACAGCCTGAGTGCCAATGGGTCTCTCTGAGCCGACTTCAGTGACATTCGGCTGTAGACGATGTCGGACACCAGAACCATTTGGAATGTCCGTGCCATCAGAATTGAGCTCCACTAGGAATGGCAGTCTCTCGTCCTCATACCTATGATCTGGTTCACTCCACTTGCCCGCTGGTTTCTTTTTCCTTTTTCGCGGTACATAATCTGCCGGTCTTCTTCTCACGTGAAACATTATCGAGCCTGTAACAGAAAATCAATTGTATTTTATAATCACTGAATTTTTTTTTTTTTTTTTTTTAAAATTGATTATAACTCGTAAACTATGCGAG
>JABSMT010052035.1:0-12796 GCA_018902335.1 Eumacrocentrus americanus
AATGTAAAAAATATATATATTAATAAACCAATGAATAGGACGATTACATGGCAAGTTATTGAAGAATAAAAAAATTACCTGTGACGTATACGACGTTCATTAGACGTCTCATACTGCGCGGATTGACGTCACTGAAGTAATCATCAGTGAGTAACATTTTGTTTAAATCTTGGGCGCCACCCAAACGATTTAAATTGCTCCCAATGCTGCTGGCAATGGATTCACTGAGTCTCATCTTTCTGCTGCCTTTACGACTTGGTGGCTTCAGCTTCTCATTGCTATTCATAACACTAGACTCGGTGCTGAGTCGTCTGTTGGATACTGAACGATGAATGGCACTGGTCGTCGCATAATTCACGCTCTCCTCCGCTTCACACCACACATTCTTCTTGTAGTGTTGCGCAGTCTGCTGTGCGACCTTGACCTTACGGAGTCCGCTATTTTGCAGATAGAAAGGCACATGAACCATATTGCGTAAATAGTCATGACCACCGATATTTGATTCTGTGAAGAGCCGACGACTGTTTACCTCAACGGCTTTAGCAATAATGTGAGGATCTATTGCTAGGATAACAACGAATGGACAATTGTTGTCACTGAAGAGTGCTTGCATTGCATCAAGAACAAGGAGGACTTTATCCTGCTCACAACTATCTAGACCATCAACAATCAGCACTAGTCTACTTTGCTGAGCGGTAAAACTGTCCAGGCACTTGACCATCTCTGTCATCAAACTGACTTCAGACTTTAACGTCTGTATGAACCCTTCGCTTTTGAGAGTCTCGAGCTTGGCAATACTTCTTTGCAGATGTCGTCTCTGCGAGAACACTAGAGCTTGAAGGGTTCGGCTCCACGTATACAAATTAGCTATGACACTGAAGGCGAGCACAAGGCCGGCAGTTATCATTATAATTTTAGCTGTCATCGGATCAATAGCTTTCACGGTCTTGTTTTGATCTAGGAAGTAAATCGTGAGAATAGAAACCCCAACGAGTAAGCTACAAAAGCAAAATTCGAAAATAACGATATAAGGCAAGCAGCACAGATGCCTCCACGTCCAAGAGGTAGTCGATTTCACTGGTTTTGGTCTGAAGGCTCGATACAGCCGTGTGGAAAGCGATCCAAAGTCATTCTCGATTGAGTCATACAGAGAACCAACCATCTGAACAACTGCATTCTCACCAGCTGCTGTTGTTCCCACACGTGTCTGATCGGTGAAATAGAATTTAATTGGCTGTATCGTTAGGCTGTCATTGAGTTGACCTCCAGGTGGATGACAGAAAGTCACTTGAAGCAGTAGCTTTAACGAATTGAGTTTGGTTGTCAGGGAGACGGTAAAATTATACGGCCAGTACCAGTCATATCTGCAAAGAAAACATTGTTAAAAAATGAAATTAAATGTTTTGAATGTTATTTACAGATTATATTTTGTTTACCTTTTGTTGGCGTACCAGACGAGCACCAAGAAGACATAAATCGAAATGAGTACAGAAACACCCAAAGAGATTCCTGCAATCCACGACTTCAAAGCCAGGCCTAGCATGACTCCAATCAACAGAGATATGTGAGTTGTCACAGTAAATAGTAGCATGGAGAATTGAAATGCAGGATCAATCCATTGCCTCGCAAAATTCTTCATTTCGTCTCGGAGTTTATTGAGTAAAAATGACTTTCCCGATCCCCATTTTGCATAGAGTCCCACGGTGATGGGCGTCGACAGAGACGGTTCACTGAGAATGTCAGCAAGTGCACTGCTGTACAAATCGTAGCCCAACATATTTTCGTTGTCCTCATTAGTGTTGAGCCGCCGAGCACCAAAAATCTGTCCGAGAATCGTCTTTGGATGCTTTATATCAATATTGTACGGAGTCTCGCCATGGCGATTTGGACGATAAAGCAGTTGACTATTTTTTGGGTTCCTAAGAAGAATCTCAACAATTCCTTTTGACCTCGCACGCATAGCAATGTGTAGCACTGTGTCGCCTTTCTTGTCTGTGGCCGAGACCTTTGCCTTTTTATCCAGCAATAGCTGAACTATCTCAGCATTCCGTGACCTCACAGCACGTAGCAGTGGTGTGTCGCCGTCTTTAGTAGCTATTTCAAGATCAGGATTAGCATTCAATAATAATTTTAGTATTGGCACATTTCCCTTCTCCACTGCTATGTACGTCGCTGTCTTTTTGTCCTTTCCGGCAATGTCAACGTCCACGTACTTCTTTAGGAGTGCCTCCACGACAGTCCTGTGGCCCCCTTTGACCGCGTGAATGAGATTCGTGTCACCAGCGCGGTCCTGAATATTGATGTACGCCCCAGCGTTCAGCAAGGCACTAACTATCTCGTGATATCCCTCTCGACAAGCGATCGCTAGGGCTGTGTATCCATCTTTATCCAAGGCGTTTACATTTGGCTTGTGATCCAGCAGGAGCATGACCACATCGACGTAATTGCCAATAGTGGCGACAATCAACGCGGTCCAGGAGTACATGCCAGCGGTGTCGACGGTGGAACCAGCTTTCAGAAGAGTGTCAACAATCTCCACGTTGCCCTTTCGTGCGGCCCACACCAACGCAGTCGTTCCATACTTATCCCCCACGTTGACTTTTGCCCCGTGTGCAATGAGATCCTTGACGATTTCAGGAAATCCTCTGCCAGCTGCCCAAAGCAAGGACGATATGTGATAATTCCCGTGCGCATTCACGTCTGCGCCACGGGCCAGGAGTGTCGTCACCGTGGCAGCTTTGCCCTTGTAGGTGGCCCACATAAGGGCGGTCCATCCTCCCATGTCCCTGTGCTCCAAATCTGCCCCATGATCCAGCAGTTCCAGACACACCTCTGTGTGACCATCTTTAGCTGCGCAGAGCAGCGCTGTCCAATTGTCCACGTCCTCTGCATTGACGTCTGCTCCATGATTGATGAGCTCACGTACGAATTGGATCTTGCCCTTGGACGCTGCGAAGATGAGAACTGTGCTGCCATTCTGAGAATCCGAGAATGAGATAGACATTAATTCAGAGCTTGAAAGAATGTTGAGAGGAGGACGAGGAGGAGAAGAAGACTGACCTCGTCGCGATCATCAATTGGTACCCTCTTGTTCTCGAGGAAGTTCTGAAGACCACTGAGGTTGTCTTCGGTAATGTAGCTGGCGAGTGGCCTGTAGCAGAGCGACACCATCGAGTCCGTGCGGTGGAGAGTCTATGAAAAGGAAAAATAAAAATTCAATTAATGATATAATCGAATGGATTGTCAATCTGGATGAGCACGTGGCAGTCAATAGGCGCACATCAATATTATTGAGCGCAGCAATAAATAAAAAAAGGTCACAAATAGAATTGATAGCTTGCAAAGCTCCAATGATCATATAATAAGAAAAGAAATATCAAATAGCATGGGCGACGTCCATCGTCGTTGAGTTTATACGTCCAATGAAGCGTATAACTCAAACCTACAGTAACTGATGCCACGGAGTTCATCCAAGAGATTATCGAAAGATGCATCTTTGCGTCGTTCGAGTCCCTGGATTAGTCGAGGTGTGTAACGACCAAGCCGCACGTCGGTCGGTGACTGGTGTACTCTGTTTCTTTCTTCGACGATTCACTTGCACCCGGGGGGCAAGTGTGTATAGAAGCAATGTGTGTGATTTCAGAAAGAACAGCGATTACGATCTCTACTTTAATGACATTCAGAAGACACGTCACAAATGCTTACTCCGATAAAATTTTTGAGGAAACAACCACAAGCCACAGGCTAAATACTGGACTTCTCGACGTGTCAGTGGCTAATAGAACATAAAACCATTCATTTTTTTTGCTTTTTCTAAGTGTCAAGGAATACTAGAACGTGTTACACATTGTATTGAGTGAAAGGAGGATGCCTCATGGACCTCTTTCATTAGTAGAATATTCATAAAAAATTATTTCCAAACAAATAATATCTTTCATTAGGCAAAATTGAAAGGTTACACAATGAACACTCGGGTTAGTGTCAATCTCATGCGCTTGTTGGCAAGTGAGTCGCGAGTTTTTGGACAATTAGCAAAAATAATACAGCTTTTCTCGCTTGATCACTCGGTCAACTAACCGTCTGGGAGTGTCGTCTTATGCCGATGCTGAATTTGCGAGCAGTTCCGTCATTGGTGAACGTGATTGTTGGTACAGGAATGTGCGGGAAATGATAATGATGATGATGTGACTGGTGATGGTGATCATGACCATCTGATTCTGAAGTAGCAGTGCTAAAATTCGACCAAGAGTGAGGCTGTGGCATGTGCAGTCGTAGCAGAGGCAGTCGGGACTTTCGGCGAGTGAAGAACAGACGTGAACCAACGTCTTCAAGGCATGTGTCATCATTGAGGTTCGTCGAACAGACTGAGGTGCTGGATGGAGTTCCACTTCGTGCAATTTTCAAGTCCAGAAGACTTTTTGGAACTTGAGAAGAGATTCCCATGAGGCTTGTAGCAATACTGGAGCCAATTGCCACGTTTGTGATGCTCTGTCGCCTTCCTCGACTGTCCAACTTGATAATTGGGTCATCGGTGGGACTGGATGAGTTTCCGGGAAGTTCAAAAACTTCTTCATTGACTTCTGAAGGACTTGGTAGATTTCCCAGACACTGGGGGACCTGAAGAGTCGCTTCAGCAATAACTCCATTGCTCAAGGTGGGTATTTCTTTATCAAGTTCAGGCGACAATGTCGATTCATCATTTTTATTTACGTTGGTATGGTGTGTTTCCAGACGGAGACTCTCGTTTATCGTCAGAGAATTGACGTCGACAAGTCCAATTAATGATTGCTTCAGGCCACCACTACTAGTAGTAGACTTGTTCTCTTCTCGTCTGTCTGCCTCAGGCTCGTCGATTTTAATGCTGTAGATGGAACACGCAATCTTGATCTCTCTGTCGTCAGCCTTCCGCATGGCATTCTTCAATCCAAGTAACCATTTATCGTTTTCTCCCAATGTATACCATCAGTGCAGTCGTAAGTGACGAAAAAAAAGTTTATTAAGCTGTGAAGAAAAAAATTATTTACCAACTATTTATTGCAGATTATTTACTAAGTGCTCTATTGCTTTAATAAAGTGCAGAGTGAGATTAAAAAAGTATTGAGTGAGTATAAATATTGATTGACGACACTCTACAACCATTGAGACAAGTGTATGTCACCAACGCAACTCGTGGCACAACAAGATCCACGTGCCTTTCGAGAGATTAAAGAGGAAATTGATGAGCACGATACGCTCGAAGCAAAAGCGTTAATCGCTCGTGTCATCTGGTATACTGCACACGACAAAGATGAACCGCAACTAGTGATTAAACATCAACAGTCGTTGCCCACATGAACCTCCAACAATAAAAAAAAATTGTAAGAAATACAGAAACCATGGAGAAAAGGTAATGAAATATAAAAATAAAATATTAATAACCAGAAATCCTACAGACCCTTGATAAATTGGTGAGTCTGAGCATCTTCTCCAGATTCTTCGACGACATGTCCTTGCAATTTAATTAATTAAAGAAAAATGCCACAGGCTACTGCTCTGTTTCTTACTGCAGCACATAGAATGATTATTGTACACAATGAGGGAAAGAAACGAAACAATATTTTCCCACTTCACTCGCGAGCAAAAAGCGGAATTTAATCAAGAGGGAAAAAAATTGCTTGTCAACTTGAGTGGCTGCAAGAGCGCGTGAAACTGAAAGAGATTCAAGTCGCGTATTGCGCAGCATATATATGTGTCTTGTTGGTATCCCGAAAGCTATGTATACACAGAAACGCCACTCGTGGTGTCTCCCCACAAAGTGGATCAACATTTATATGCCACAGATGTGTAACGCTTTGTGTGTACACATTATTATATGCGAGCTTGACTCAAAGGCTGCTTTACTACCTCCACTATCATCATCTCCTTGTTCATGATTTCTTCATGAAGCTTTACACACTGATATAGACGTAGAGTAATTACACAGAGCAATCAATGGTCTTATCAATTTCGTCAATCCTCTTATCGTTTCACGGAAGTCAGGCGACGGGATTTGAATGAATCAACAGACATGCGCACATAACAGTCCTGAGGGGCACTTCGTGATCGTGTCTGCAGTCGCCTTGGAGTAGCAGCGAAGTATTGTAGTAGCATTCGACAATGTCTCGTGGATGACCACTCAATATTATACATAGTCCTCATTAACTTCTCTCTGTTATTCAGGTTATTCAGCAAGCTTTATATCCTATTGTTTAATTTAGTCCATGTTGTGTACACGCAGAGCGGTCTATCAAAGAGTCCAAGTAATGCAGTTCAAATTTTACCAACTTATCTCTCTTTGTGTTTACCACGATCGCTTTTGCGTTGTGGATTGAGTGGATTTATTTGATACTGCTCACAGTGGAGATATTTCTGCGTACTGACTTAGCCGACTTCGCTAAGAATGCACGAATGACAATGTTATAAATGCCAGGTTTGAAAATGGAACAACGGTCACGCTGTAGCCAGAGCCAAAAGGCCAATTGGTACGTCATAGTCCAGTTGACAAGCTGCCATAAAGTTTGTAAAGTGTCTTCCAATCGAATCATCATCAAAAGCAGATTAAAAAAGGAATGATTTTACCTGTTTGCTTCTGTTCCAGAGTGAGCGCACGATTTGCTGACACGCTTGGAAGGATCCATAGGAGCTGTATCTGCTCGGTCCAAGTATCAATGAGGAAAAAGAGCCAGAAGAGCGTCTATCCCCATCACTAATTAAACTCGTTGTCTCGTGAGACGAGTCGAGTTCAATATCCGGTGATACTCGCATACTCTCTGGATCCCTTTTGCCCTCAGGTCACAAAACAATCGTCAGCTAATGGTGTTACTTGCTATGTTCTCATCCTCCAAATGGACTCCAAAGGCTCTTAGCATGGACTTGGAAGTCATCTGTTGAGTTTCTCAAAGCCGTTTCGTCTAGTCACTGATCTCTAGTAGCTTGGGAATGTCATGATTGAGGTTCTTTGGCTTCTGGACACTCAATATCCGGTGATATTTTTTCTTTTATTCCAATAACGACGCAGCAGCGTGGACTGAAACTCGCGACTATCCACGAACTGACTAACTATTGGTCAAACCAATGGCGTCTTTGAGATTGATAAAAGAGTCCACTCGACAAAACATTCGATAAGTAGGGAGCAACGGTGGCTACGAAAGATAAATTATCTATTGGCTGGAGCGAGTGACTGATATAAATAGGTGGGGTGGAAAATCGAGGCGTGTGTCAAAAGAAAATTACGTAGCTTTGAATGATAGCAGTGATAAAGCTTGCAATGGTAACATCGAATACCTCGTGATGAAAGCGATGCTCAAAACGATGTACGATGTCCTGGGATCTTTCTTTGAAGAATGAGAATTGACTCTTCCGGTGGTAGTCAGGCTGGATTGCGACTTGACGATAATTTCTAGGACCAGTTGATCGTTCTTCTTTCGAGTGCAAATGAGACATTTTGCGCGAATCTCTTTTTTCACTGTTCTCCAAACATCACAGCAGAGACAATAAAAACTGGTGGTGGCTGGCCTCGAGGTATATGGCTGTTTAAAAAGTCGCGATTCTTTCTTGATCAAGATAACACTCACCACGACAACTGGTTATAAAATGTACAAACAAAAATAATCTGCACATTTTTTTTATTGTCTCAAGTTTTATTTTTAAAAAATAACCAGACAACACTGATGAGATCTATGTACAAGTAAAAGGTTGGAGAACGTAAAGCGAGAATCACTCATGCATTCTCGATGTCTAGTTGAGCTTAGCACGAGAGAGACTTTATCGATGACGTGCTCATGTCCAACAACGATAATGGATCTTGCGCTTGTATTCACAAGTGTAAAATACGAGTCAATACTCAACCTACTCTACTCACTGAGAAAATGTGTCGACGTTTGATCACAAAACAATGCAATGACACAAAGACTCAGAGAACCATGTCCAGTTGTGTCCTGTCATTGCAACTGGCGAGAAAAACTGAATTAACTACTACATTCGAGTGTGATGTTTGTCCTTGTAGAAAATTTCAAGGTAACGATTAGACGAGTGATTAACTCTCCACATGCCAACTAGCCGCTGCAGTGCAAACGACTGAATAGTTTATAGTGCTATTGTACTGTACAGCGGCGTCAGGTAAAGCAGTAGGTGGGAATCGATTTTTTTTAATTATCAAGGGCCACACGATTGACATTTCAGAGATCAATTTAGTCCTTCATTATAGGGCGCTATCTTTTGAGTTCAAGGCTGACGCCAACGCCGTTATATTGATGTCATTTAATGGAGCATTTTATCTGATTCAAAAAAACAATTATAGACTCCGATGTGTGGCAAATCTGATAATCAGATAATGAATGACGTTAATCCGTGACGAAGGATATTAGAGACAATTTAATGATAGAAAGCTTATTACCGAGCTTGCATCCCCGTCGAATTGTAACCATGTCCTGGGATTTGGCCGCCATGAATTCATCGTCTCTATCACTTTTCTGTCCTTTCTTGATGATTAAGTAGTTGATTAAATAATAATTGCAAACTGTTCAACTACAAATTTAACATGAGAAACAAGCAATGAGGCACATTTCAAACAATAATGTCTTCGAGAGACGGTTAGATGTGAATAACTAACTACGATCATCTGAATCTTATATTCAAATGGGGTAATAGAGGTCTGGTGGACGTGATCCGCGTTGTACCATCCATTGTCCACGTGCCTTTGTGTAATTATAAGTGACTGATGGTTTCATAGTGTACACATGATTTTATAGCACTCACCAGTCAATTGTAAACAGATAATTCTTCAGTGTGTACGATGTCGTCATTAGTCGCGTGGCGCTGTCCAGTCTGTAATAATGAATGACAATTCTATAAGACACATTCAGATAATAATAAGGCCGAAGCTATTCGTCCGAATATTCGAATCCTAGCTGGGGTGATTTCCAATGCACTTTCAAAGCACTAGGTTTGTCTCTGAGGCATCATTGTGCTGAATAATAACGTGTAACAACGTGACACAGAGCTTTTATCCATGAGTAAACTACATAAAAATTTAGAATAACCTCACCTGAGCAAATATTCGTGGATGATTCATGCGAATGATACTTCAATTAGCAATTTTCCTTAGCTCACGTTGTAATACCTACAGTTCCGAGGCTTAATTGACCTTTTTAGCGAACACTACAGTATTTGGAAGCAATTATCACATCTTATAAAGTTGTCTGTGACACAAAGACGTCTCAGACTTACATACGAGATTGTACGTTGCAATCTCGCGAAAAACACGTCAACCCGTTGACAATCTTTCGGTTTTTTTATCGGACATAGGACAAGCCATCTAGGGAATCTAGGATTTTGTGTATATTCCCCCAAAAAATGGAAGTTGGTAGCTGTTAGTTGAAAAGATTCCGTTTTTATCGACAGCTTTGAACCCGGACCTATTTAACCAAGCAAAGCGTTAATAAATTGATTGCCAATGGCCCATTAATTACTTTTAGACATGACCTGGCCTCTAGATTATGTCTACATATTCAGGAAAAAATTCTATTTATATGATTTCATAACGGTTCTTTCGAAAAATTCGCGCTCTTAGCACTTCGGGCAATTTCGGAATACTTCGTCGGCTCTTTCAAAGTTCTTCGTTGGCGCCACGATCGAATTTTCCTAGCAGCTGATTTCGTCGAGACACGCACGTGTATGACATATCCAGGTTATAGAGAGATTCACATTATCAAATTGTATTTATTTTATACTGCAGTTACGACAAAGATGTCGACGGAAAAAATGTTGGCTTTACCACAAAAGAAATATTATCGACAACGAGCACACTCTAATCCCATAGCAGACCATTGCATAGAGTAGTGAGTTACTTATATAAACATTTTTGGAGCCAAAGTCGTTGTGATTAATGATTAATCGTTTTTTTAGCCCGGTAAAACCTGAGCTTATGGACTGGAGTTCCCTCTATCCTGATTACTTTTCCAGTACAGAAGAGAAAGGATGCTTCTCGACTGGTAAAAAAGTCGAATTTGCAGACGTTGGATGTGGCTATGGTGGATTACTAGGTATAAACTTCTTTCTTGCCTATTTTATCATTTATACGACTTGATGAATACTTTAATTAATGTGTTGTATTTACGAAACAAAGTTACACTGTCACCAATGTTTCCTGACAGTCTGATACTGGGGATGGAGATCAGGATAAAGGTGTCAGACTATGTTATGGACAGAATTGCTGCTCTGAGATCGCAGCATCCCAGTAAATACACAAATATTGCCTGTCTGAGGACAAATGCAATGAAGTATTTACCAAACTACTTCAACAAAGGACAGGTACAATCACATTAATTAAATTAAGAAATTTTGATGTCTATCAACTAAAAGCTGATTTATCACTCTTATTTGCAGTTGAAGAAAATGTTCTTCCTATATCCAGATCCCCACTTTAAAAAAGCCAAGCATAAGTGGAGGATAATCAATAAAACTTTGTTGGCAGAATATGCATACGTATTAGCTGAAAACGTATGTTCATTTCTGAAAAGAAATCCTGTATTTAAATCAATAAATTAATAACGTCTCGTTTTCAGGCTATAGTATACACAGTGACTGACGTAAAGGATCTCCACGAGTGGATGGTTACTCACTTCGTAGAGCACCCCTTGTTCCAGAGAATTCATGACGATGACTTGGTCCGTTTATCTGCAGTATTAAATCATAAATGCAATCGATAACATGTAATTATGTTCTAGAAGGAAGATCCAATCATCCCCAAGCTCTACGAAAGCACAGAAGAGGGTCAGAAGGTCACAAGAAATAAGGGTGACAAATTCCTAGCGGTCTTTCGACGTATACCTGATGCATACGTGCCTGATGAAAGATAACACTGGAGTTGTTAATTAGTTTGAAGCGATTTTTCTGGTAATTGCATCAAAATCTTGTGAAATGGAACCATTCCAGGTCAAATGCTTCGCGTTAAATGAATGGTATTTAGTCCGAATTCCTTGTGAATCGTTGTAAATATCATCTACAACATATTGCACTTATTAAGTAAATAATTCCAATAAATTGGACTGTTATGAAGCAAGAAAGAAATTGTAATACGTTTTCTAGTATCTCTTTAACAAGTTTTATAGATGGAGATATATAAGACATCTATAGAAATCGTTTTTTATCCCTCCCTCGTTCTCAAATCTGCGCATATGTTACGCCCATTCCTTCAACCCTCAATCTCTTGGATTTTTCCCTCATAATACTTTCAAACATCTCACTGAGAATAATATCCCTGGAGGTAAAGCAAGTCAAATGTAATTTCAATTATTTATATGAATAATTCAATCAAAAAGATTACCATATAATCGTTGCCAATGTAATAGAAGCAATATTCAACATTTCGTCAAGTATCTCAAGGAGATCAAGCAGCTATTTTTTTAATTTTATATCTTTAAACGGAGCATTCGTCATCTGCTGCATTAATGATACTTTTGGTCTTCATCTCGAGGGCTGTATGTCACACAGCAAACGGTCAAGACTCTGTGGAATGGAGGCGATGTCTCTTGAAGATTCATTAGAGGTTTTGCTGGAAAGAAAATCCCTTTCTCTGTGATCGTAAATTGATCTTTCAATTCTTCACACTCTCTGTCGTGATCATAAAGACTTCTGTAGTACATTCTCTTCTCAGAGAGATTGACCAATTGACAAGCGATATTTACATCGACTCGACACGGTTTTCCACCTGTTTCTACAATTAGACGAAATGTATGCATCGATTGCGGTTGTATTTGGCCTTCCTGTGGCTCCACAATAAAAAAAATCATGTTAGGTATTTGGTATCTCTTCCACGCGTAGCCAAATACCTCGCAATCAGATCGATTATGCAGCATAATCAGGCGAGTCACCCGACCATTTGTCGGAGTGGGTGGCAAAATAATAACATCAGTATTTAGATATACGGGCACTTCAGGAATGTAGAAAGCATCATTTGTAAGTGACTGTGGAAGCTCTCGAGGTATTTTTATCCGTCTACGAACTAAACTGGAAGATCCCTCCACCATTAAGGCAGTTTTATTTCCCCCGACGATTAACGGAATCGATACCATGAAGCTGCCTGAGCGTCGGGGCTGAAATTTCAGGAGGATGGGCTCAAGCGTTTGTCCTGGAATCGATCCATCGGGGTTTACGCAAGTCAATGCTTCGCTACGATGATAAGCATTTACGGGGTCAAATGCTCTAGTATCTATCGAATATGGTAAATCGCTCTCCAAGGGATTATAGATCCAGCACACTTGATGCACTGGGTTTAGGTCACCCAGATAAACATCATCCAAAATAAAATGTGGACCACATAGCGCTGGAAATATATGATTGACCTCCAGAAAAACATGTCGATTATTTTCCAATGCAATATGCCATACGCAATGTTCACAGTGACATGCCTGACATAACTCGATCTTCACTACTGCTTTCTCATGGGCACTCAGTGTGCCAGAGTCTGGGTAAATAGTGTGTGAACTTTTATTGCCTTTTTTGCTCGAGGTAGATGGATGTTTTTTTATGCTCCACGAAATGGAAATTGAGGTCATGTTGGCTATGAGCAATTTAATTATGGCCGAAGCATCTCGTGCAATTCGAGGTAATTGAATATTAATGGATTTTGTTTCATTCGGAAGCAATTCTTGAAATAGTTGATTCAATAAATTGATTTTCAACACTCGCCAAAGGACAAATTTACCAAAATCTGGACCACTTTTATGATATTGCATGTCCATAATCTAAAAATAATTCAATTATGAATATAATAATG
>JABSMT010052046.1:0-12787 GCA_018902335.1 Eumacrocentrus americanus
TATATATGTATCCACATGATATGCCGAGTGGAGTACACAACAAAACCAAGCGGACCATGAACAAGACAGATTTATATCGTCCAATACAATGTTCTTCTTTAAGATAAGATTGAAAATAAGTCCCAGATTTGTAAATGTCAAAATGCCTGTCCACACCAATTTACTTGATTGGATATTATGAACTGATATGTAACAATTTTATCTATATTCTCTCAAGCCAACTAATCCAACTCTCAATATGATGTCGAGTCGACTAACGTTTTTTTGGTTGTTCAACTGGACAAGACACGTTGTTAACGAGCTTGCCACTCGAAACGTGCAATGAATTATTTGACATTTCCCATTCAGGAAGTGAGTAACAGTCGCGAGTATTAATGGTTTGACTTGTGGTTGCGTTGACCGATGAATTTAACCTGAACACTGGAATAT
Organism: Eumacrocentrus americanus; assembly: GCA_018902335.1. Classification (NCBI taxonomy): domain Eukaryota; kingdom Metazoa; phylum Arthropoda; class Insecta; order Hymenoptera; family Braconidae; genus Eumacrocentrus; species Eumacrocentrus americanus. The sequence goes on from JABSMT010052046.1 coordinate 430, forward strand.
TTTCTGTCGTACGTTATATCGGCGACCGGTTTAAGGACGGATCGGAATGCATCTCGATCTGCTAAGGGATACATGGAAACACCAATATATTGTGTGTTTATATTATATGTACATGTATATACCGATGCGACTCGATGAACTGACAAAAGGTAAAATGCATGAGTACTTGTACATGCATTTATAATTTATATATCGAGATTTTCACGAGATTTATGACAAAGCCTGATCGTTTGATGTAAATCTTCGTTCTCTTTATTATCCTGAGAGTGATAATGCCCCTTTTAACAATACACAGGTCTTCTCGTTTGTCGCGACAAAGTACCGGCATTAAATCGTTTTCTCCTGACAAATTGGTAGTTACTCTTCAGGCCAGTCCTCGTGTGTGTCTTGCGAGTGCATAATAAATTAATTAGGAGTGAGAAGTGCTTTTTATGGGGGGTCTCTGTTGAGGTTACTTGAATGCTCATTTTCTTGCCAAGTCGCTCAAACGTCTCTTCACTGTCTTGCATTGCATATTATATATACAAATAATACAATTATTTGTATATTTATGTATATTCAATTAACGTTTGAAATGAAATTCAAGGCATAATATCAAGCCTGAATAATTTGGTTATTTGCATTTCATTAAAGAACCAATTGCTTAGGATACATAGGAGCATATCGTGCAAATATACTTTGAATCTGTTTCACCCTCTAGTGAATTGTGTGTTCACGTCACGAGAGAAGTTAAACGTAGTGTGGGTTATCTGGCAATAACTCTCGAAGTGAGTCGTTCCTTCAATCTCTCACGGCGATCGCGGTCATTAAGTACAACCTCGTATATACATATACGCATTAAAATCTGTGTATACGATTCACCATGATGCGAATGGTTGCAACGCACGCGCTCCATCGCTTCTCGGTCTATGAGCGCAACGAAAAAAATTAACAGATCCATCGATAGTGGACCATCGTGTACATCCCATTTTAGGCGCAGTCCAGAATCGACAAAAAAAAAGAGAATTATAAGCAAGGAGAAAGTGCGTATATACTTTGAAGTGGAAATGACTGTTTGAGCAACAGATTGCATAAAATTAAATGAGAAATTTTTGTAAAGTTTGATCACAAGCATTAAAAGTAATATATCCGGCGACGATAAATGATTCGCCATTAAACTCATAGCGACGTGCCTTTCAGCTACTGCCGTTCCTTGTAAATCCACTTCAACGTGAAGCATAAATTAAGCCTGGTGAATTTTACGACGCCAACATCGTATAAGACCCCACCGCATCAGCTAAATCAAGTCTATCCCCATATGACTTCACTCAATACCCTGGTGGGACATATTTGACGTCATTGTGCAAAGTCAGTAACACTTTTGCGTGAAAATTTTAACATGCATACAATGCATGTTATAATTGCCAACTTTCAACTGGGTCTGCAGAACTTCCGGGACTAGTTGCTGACGATGGGCTCGGGGTGGCAATGGTCACGCATCAGGAAGATGGCGTGCTGGCAATACTTGATGTACACATACACATATATCTATACCGAAAGCAAGTGGAGATCTAGCTCTTATTAACCTTACACATGAGCATCATGGATACATACAACATGAAGTGCCTTCCGTCCCTCCCAAGAAGCCGTTCCACGGGATAAGAACGCATCGCGTGTTCCTCCACGATGACTGAACTCGACTTCCACGGTCTATCTATCATCAGCGGATCCGAGCCCATCTTGATGCGAGACGGAGTTTTCGCGGGAGAACGAAACTGTCCTACGTTACCTCTGTTCCCAGGCATAGCAAAAGCCATCAGGAAATACTTTTATATGGCTTTTCCTGTCTCTGTCTTCTCCTTTTCCTTTTTTTTTTCAAAACAAATTACCTCCAATTGCTAATTTATGATTGGAGGATCCTCATTGGTACTAACCAGAAGTGGCGTGCGAGGTTGCGAGGCACTCTTAAATCAAAAGTGCAAAGGAAACAGCAAGTGGTAATTGAGCCATAACCCTCTCGCGCGGTGAAGGCACAAATATTTCAGCGGCCAGGAGCCCACTCATAATTTACCGCTTATAATTAAGATGCCGCGATACTTGGAACCCAATACTTTGAATGGTCCAATACTGAACCGACGCATTCTCTTTGAAAAATAAATTCCTCTAGGATTACAGAGAGGTTGAAGACAACCAGGATGGTTATAGTTCAATGTCGTTGTGGAGGTTGAAAATAGTCTATAAAATGCGCGTTGGAATTCAACGTCGAGATCTCCCTGGCATGGCGTCCCGTCGGGATTTTCGGTGGAAAAGTAGCCAAGGGCATAAATATGACGGCGAGAGTCACGACCCTGCAGAGGGACACGGTGCCCCAAAGGTAACATAATACCACCGCGGCGCCGTGACAGCCTGACACCCAGGACATGCATCATCGGTAGCCGCGGTGGTGTCGCCGTATATTATATTCCACCTTGACTTCTCTCTTTTCCAAGCACTGTGTGCTACCTCTCTAAACCGCTTGCCATAATTTCCAGACTCTTGTCGCACTTATGCACAGAACGAGGATCCAATTGTCTGTCGCAGAGTGCACAGTGTTGTCTCGAAGGGACTGGATCGCTGCTGGGATTATTATCTCCCTCCGATGATATAGATAGGTATAGCTACGGGAGGTGACTGGCCCTTAGTATCGCGATGTAGTAGATCTCGTGAGATAGTCGATGAACGCATTTGTACTGGTGACACCTGCGCCCAACCAGGCGATGCATCGTGACCACTGGACGCACTTGGAAGCCATTTCATGAACATATTATTGTCATTGTGTATTACCAAACGAACTACGATTTGTTTCAAATTCGTCTGGAATGTATCATTGGTCTTCCAACATGTAGTCGTAAAGACCTGGCCCATTGTAAGCTTTAATGCCCACTTTATTGATCCACACCAGAGGAATAGAGGCATTCCTTCATGGCGGCTGATGGAATAAAACGATTCAGAGTTTTACGAGTAGCAGGTTGTAGCTCATCGCTGTTAGAGGATTCGGCGTAGCGCCACAGGGGGCTTCTCGTGGGATACTCCAAGCCAAGGTCATGTCCAAGTCGTGTGTCCACGCGCGAGTGTCACCACATAAACCATCGCTGGCAAAAGTATCGGGTTACCTGAGGTGGCAAGCGCATGCACAACACTCAAAAAGATGTTTGTGTGTACACATATTTCGGTGTGATATAAATTCACGACTGCAACTCAGCTCAATATGAACAGAGGCACGCGCGTTTTACATGGATCCAAAGAAAGAAAAAGGGAAAGTGAAAAAAAGCACACACACACAGAATTTTTGATGTAGTGCACCAGCTGTTGAATCCTGTCCAAAAAGGTATGATACCAGGAGGATTAAAGAGGCTTTGCTCATCGTATGGATATATAAGAGGAATGAGAAATGTTGTGATACCGTGTACGTGATACAGATCCCAAACGCACTTTACGATGTCGTGTTCCCGTCGCATTAGTCAACCGCCGATGTCCCAACCAACTGGACCATACACCCGTTGCTATTCGCGTACACGACGACACTACCACTGGCGTATTCAAGACTTGTTCTTCTCGTTTGGTTTTACAGCTCAGATGACGCATTTGTGGTCCTTCAGAACATTCAGCGCTGTAAATTATGATTTCTTCAATAACAGCAGTGAGTCCAACCATAAGAATATACTTTGGAACTATGGACTTTGATAGTCTTGACACTTTAAATTTGAACTGCAATGTATCAATCCAAGATCATTGATCTAACGAACGTTCAGTTGGCTTCTCATACTTAAAGAGTGCAAATAAAATTTTTATGTAGAGAGGAGCTGGTGCTTTAGGGTTGCGGTATGCCAATAAAAAGATATCGGTGGTAATATAATGCCATGATCTAGATTAATGCAGGGAGTCCAGAGGTGCAGTCACGTAGCACGTCCCACGCGCAGCGGTGTCCACCGTTCATCGGCGACAGCACACCGTGCGCTGTGTCATTCATAAAATAAAATGTTACAAGCATATATGTATATGCATTTTAAAAATAAAAGAGGACAACTGGTTGAAGAAAAATCTCCATCAACCAGCGGTGATGAAGATTTGCCGTGTAAGATAGACGGCAGCTGTAATAAGTGAATATAATTTGAATTGGAAGATTGCGTGGAGTCGGATAGCTTAATAATTGATTGTTTCTCAAATTGTATTTACTTATAAAACATATTTATGACTTTTGTTTATAATATCACAGTATTTTTCGAATGGATTACCTATATGTATGTTATATACATTCCATGACTACATCATCATCTACAATTTCAAATCCTAGGGCACTCGATCCTACGAACAAGAAACCCGTGAACACACCCCGACATGTATAACCCACGTGCTACATGAGTCCAAAATGTGAGAGGACACATCACAGTATATGTGCGAACGCCCGGCAAGTGGTCCCACACACAACACGCCTTATATAAAAGAATTTCCGACTCTTTGTGAAGATTTGTGTTTAGCAGTTGAAGGCATAGGGCTGAGTTTGGGGCGCGAGAGCTGTCCGAAGTTGTATAATAATGTAACGCATATGGCGATACTTGTAAAACTCTGCGGGTTGTCCCGACGGGGCAACCGCATCCGCAACGAAACATCTGAATGACGTTATTCCCGGGTCTCATTCATCGCTTTTCGCCTAGCAAGGGCGCGAGTGAGAACGAGGCAAAAAATAAAAGAGAAAAAAATTGAAGAGAACGTGGTATCTCTATACCAGGTATATACCATGAATGGTTCCTTGGGTTATGACCAGGAGCAACTGGACTGAGCGATTACACAATGCCACGTCGAATCCGATTAGGTGAAAATACGCGCCTAACCACGACCCCCTGGGTCGAGGGTAACGGCCCCGTATTGACAGGATCAAGCGATGACAATGCGGTGGCTCGAGTCAAGAGACCCTTGGAAAATGCATTTATGGCGTTGCTAATCTCCTCTATTTGCTTTGCTGTCTATATATATGTCTATATATACATATGCTCGACTTGATGCAGCAACTTTGACAGCTGTATTTCCATTGTTCCACATGAGAAATCACGAGACTCTTCATTATTTTGTCAGGGATTTACATATACATTCCACTTGAGAACATTGACATGACCGAAGTGTGTGAGTGGGTCCAACAACTGGGCACAGTCGTCCACTTTATAAGATCAGGCTACATCTCCATCTAGTTCGCCTCGATCGTCCGCGGCAGCCCGAAGCTTGGCAATATATTTGGTGGCCGAGATAGGCGAGAGGTAGGTAGCCAAGAGGACGATATCAGTTCAGATAGTAAGACCTTGCCTTCGTAATGGAGACTGTAGGGTGCCGCTAATGCAGTAGCGATGTCGAGCAGTCTCCGTGTATCAGGATATGCCCCTTCTGCCTCTTTATGCCCCTCAGTGTCTTTCGCTTCTTGATATCAACCGTATATACCTATCGATTCACCTTCTTTTTTCGTCCGCTCCAAACATCGGTGGGAAATGCTTGCTCGCGAACGTGCCTTATCCTCTCTGTGAATCCTTATCTTTTTCGATCGCCTACGCAAAGAACCTCTGCAATGTGTGACATCAGGACGCAACTAACGAAATCCCCTCACCTTGTACTGATGTTGTGTTGTGCTTTCAGGATGTTTGGCAGTATGAAACGTTGCGCGAGATGTCAAGCGGCGATTCTCGCCTCGGAACTCGTGATGAGGGCCAGGGAACTGGTGTTCCACGTCAGATGCTTCTCGTGCGCAGCCTGTGCAGTACCCCTGACGAAGGGCGACCACTTTGGCATGAGAGACGGCGCTGTCCTCTGTCGTCTACACTACGAGATGGGCGCAGAGCTTCATCCAGCACAGAGTCCACCAGTTCCAGTTTATCCGCCTGGTCCTCACTACCCTGGTCAACCTTTCCCGTCGCCCGAATTCCTCCACCATCAGCCACAACATGTCCCGCCGCATCCACACCACTCGATGCATCCACAGCATCCTCATCAACTGACCCACGCGAGTCCCGTGTCCCTTCAGCCGTCGACGCCGTCGGGGCCTGAGGTAGGCTCGCCGCCTAAGGTTCCGTACTTCAATGGTGCCGCTCAGGCCGTGGCTGCTGGAGTCCCGCCGCCCAGACAGAAGGGTCGGCCTAGGAAGAGGAAACCCAAGGACTTGGAGGCAATGACAGCCAGTCTTGGTAAGTTGTTCAGCACTACTACCTTTTTAACTCTTTCGAACCAACTTTAGTCAATGCGCTACACTGCTATGGGAGCTTCTTCCCGATTAGGAGTAGACATTCGCACGTGTTCTCAATGAAAGAGAGCAAAAAGGGAGTGCATTACTCGCGTCATTACCATACGCCAGACGCACATGCGCGGCAATCAAGACAAAGGAGCTTTGGAGGGAATGAAAATAAATTTAAAAAACAAAGTAGGTGTCTTTCAGGCAACTTCGCTCTGGCGTGTACTTGTCAGTCCGTAAAATTGCTCCATGGTGTATTTCGGAATCTTATTCTTGGTATAGGGCAGACTGGGGAAGTAGACTGATCACTTCTGAACACTAGATCATCGGAATTTCGTTTAGGTTTCTTCCGCAAGTTTTGTTAGAATCCCAGATAACCGCATCACATTTTTCAACGGGCTTCATTACTCCTTTCTGATGGTATTTTTTATCAGGTTTTACCAGTGTACCCTGTGATGGGTCTTGCTTTCTTGTATCATTTCCTGACCTCAAGGTTTTGACGTTTGCATTGAGAGACTTTCTCTTGCGTATTATTCCTCGTTTTTGTGGTGATGGTCAGACGGTTTCGGTTGACTGGCTGTGGTCGCGTGGCTAGTCTAAAGAAGTCCAAGGAGCAATCGAGATGAAACGGACGTCATGGTTTATCGTGGCGCACCGCTAAATGCTGTATAAATAACCAGCTGAGAGTATTACAAGTGCACACAGGTCGTTCCTTCGATTAATCGCTTTCTATCGAACAATTTGTCTTCATGGATAGTGCGAGAAGTGTATGCGCTCGCCAGCTCCTAATGAACGATGCTTGCTGGTGAAGATAAGTCAGTCACAACTCGAACAAAAAATCTGCATCATTTAAGTTTTTTTCCAATCTTCTTTTTTGATGATGAGACTTGGTAAATTTCAATCAAGATCAGACATATGTGTGTCTGTATGTTCTCTTGCGTTCGTTCTTTTTCCACTTTATTCACTTCTACACGTAGCAAGCGCGGATTCGATTTGTACCTTAAGAATCTTATTCGTTTTGTCTCTTTTTTGCTTTTTTTTTGTTTTCAATTTTATCCAACATTTGCAGCGTTTTCTTCTCACGACGCTGCTGTGGGGATCTGATCGCAATCGGGTTCTCTTTGGTACAAGGCGAAACAACTCGTGGCGTGGCAAGACACGGTAACGTTTTACATGAGGGTACCAAAACGGCCCTACATCGACAGTCCTCAAGGTCGAAAGCACGACGTCCGTTCTGAATCCAACACTTTCTTGCGCTATCTCTCTCTCTGTTTCTCTTCTGCCTTTTGGACCATCAGAGTGTATATATGGTGATTTACGGGAAGCGTAGGCGTTCGACGTTTGCCACCGAACCCTGATAAAATTTGTCCGGTCGACATAAATTCACGAGTACGATCTCAACAGTCTCTGATGTCGTTTCATTTCTTCTTTTTTTTTGTTCTTTCTCTTCACACTCTTTCTCTCTCTTTATCACTCGCTGGAGGCGTGGGTTGTGAGGCCGCACACTCGAAAATTCAATCTTCAAACCTGTTCTAGACCATGATCCGACCGTGGGAACAATGGAACACTTTCCTAACCGCTCTAAAACGGTTTTTCTATCGTCGTGTGATGTGCAACGAGACGCACTTCTCTTTTCGTTATACTTATAAACGTGCGTCGAATGTTGATCACAGCCTCATTTGAAGAGACGTTTCCCATATACTCGAGAGAAAATGATAAGTCGTATAGTATGGCGAAACGACATAGTCATTTTCAGACAAGAGATACATTGGGTTAGGTTGAGTTGGGTTGACTATACTGAAGATTTATAGATACAACGATTCGATTTGCTCCGAATGGAGTTATATCTCCGAAGATAATTATGGCGTGCTTGAGCCGAAGGAAGCAAGAGGTTTGGAGCCACATAAGAAGCTTATACACAGAGTTGCTTATACACCGAGGCTCCAGACTCTCTAGCGTTGTTTGATGCGTATCACGACTCATTAGCTCCTCGAGTGCAAACGAGAGAAGGGGTGATAGCGAAAGAGTATGCACGAGGTATACATGGCCAATTACAACTCTATGCCGCGATAGTTTGTAAGCATGCGATTTACCGACGGCACAAGAACTTGCTCCCAATGGGCGGTGATGGACAGTCGCTTCAGCCATCTAATATCGCTATTACTTTAGATCGTTGTAGCAATGCTTGAAATTAATCTATGAACTTTATTTTTCCATGTTGCAGATCTCAATTCAGAATACCTCGATATGCCTTTTGGTAGAGGACCAGGTACTCCTGGCATGCCTGGCTCCAACAGTCGAACGAAACGCATGAGAACGAGCTTCAAGCATCATCAGTTGAGGACGATGAAGAGTTACTTTGCCATCAATCACAATCCTGACGCGAAGGATCTCAAGCAACTTTCCCAGAAGACCGGATTGCCAAAGAGGGTACTGCAGGTAAGCAGTATACGGGCAAAATACACTTTTCTCTTGGCTTGATCCAACTAATGAAATGAGAATCCACTTCAAGAAGTTCTAAATCAGCTTGAGTAGACTTTGTGAAGCGTCTGGGCAATTACTCCAGGAAAATTATGGTCCCTCGTGGTGGTGCAGAGTATGGAGACAGGCAAAAACACCAGCCAAAGTTCCCAGTCAATGATGAGAGTCGTCGAAGCGAAACACGAAGACGAATCGGCCTCTGAGTCGCTCTTCAGTTGTCGCTTTTTTTCTTTTTCCTTCCGTTCTTTTTGCTTTTTTTCAACGCCCTGTAAAAATATTCACGGGTCGCACGCGCGCGCGCCTCCCGACTTACTGCATATGCCACAGTGTATATAGGCGCTCCCAATTAGTGGCGTCCCGGTCCACGTGAATGCCGCGACTTGGTGATATTTCCGTCGACGCCGTTGCCTTTCCTTCGTTAACCGCAGTTTCTCCGTCAACCTGCCGAGCCGCCAGAGAACTAAATCGTCCAAAGTTCTACACTCTGGTGGACTCCTTGACTTCTTAAAGCCTCGTTAAAACGAGCCCTCCACTACCAATCTTTTCTGTAACTGTTACCACGTTTCTTATACATATACATGTATATATATGAGCACCAAGATTGAAATTCATAGGCATACTTTAAGCCAATAAATCACGCTGGAGATGTGAAAGTTCCTAAATCATTTGCTTGGAAATAAAAAAGCTCCTTTAGACGGTTTCCTTATCTCCAAACATGACGGTCGAATTGTTACAATAAATCTTGCTTATATAATCATCTTCAAGCAAATCATCAGCATTGAATAAATCCATTGGATCTATTCAACCGGGACAGACAACGCTCCAAAGTGAAGAGCATTTCATTATGAATATCTTCGTCTGGAGTTAGGTTTCCAGAAGAATGGAGAATGGAGGTCTTTGAAAGGGAATAAGATACGTGTACAAGGGGGCGGTGAAAGGGAGACAAATAAAACGAAGAACTCGGAGTAGGTATATATGTATAAGAGTGGGAGGAAAAGGGAGGACATTGCCTATTGTATTTGGCGCAGAGCGAAGGGGTCTTGGGATTGTACGCCATCTTGGTTGATATTGATCGCGAGACGCGCGAATACTCGCTCTCCACCGCCTGCTGTGTTCAGCTTTCCTTCCCTTGTTGGCTCGTTCTTTCGGCCGTAACAGAATCCTCGGGGAATTTCATCGGGGGTGGAGACTGGTACATATCTATCTCTTGTGGAAAATGGCGGATTCATCCCTTACCATCACTGTGCCTATGTATTATATATTACTTTATTCATTTAGGCCAATGAATACCATCCATCATCATGTGTAAACTCCGTCTCGTTTAGTTAGCTTGGAGACAAGCTAGTCTGGTCTATTTTAACGCTCAATGAAATCACATATATGCCGGATGTCTGATAGGATTTATCACTAGCAGTGTGACGCGTGTTTCTCACTCTGTGTTTTGCTCTGAAGGTCAGATCTAAAGTCTCAACACGATTCTCTCCCTCTCTCTCTTTCTCTCTCTCTCTCTCTATGTGTGTCTGGAGCACAGAATTAATTACGCGTCCGCCAGGTGGATATAAAGAACAAGCCAATGACTTGTCAGTCCTTGGACTTAAATGAAAGCCAGCACTTAGTTTAATCACTTTGCCTCTCTTCTTTTGCTTCAACTCGTCGACAAATTACACAAATTAATCAGTTTGTAACACACAACTTACTCGCAAGTAAAACTCTATTCATTTTTCGATGTTTTTCTTTCCGTGATTGTTCGCAGGTGTGGTTCCAAAATGCAAGAGCAAAGTGGCGACGTATGGTACTGAAGCAGGAGGGCAAGTCTGACAAGTGTGGTAGCGTTGACGGCAGTTCACTCGGCGATCTTGAACTGTATGGAAACAGTGCAGGAAGTGGTGGACCACCAATGAGTCCACCGTTTATGCTTGGTGGACCACACAGTCCTGCGTCACTTGCATCGCTGGATTGTGCGTGATTTTGGCCAAGTGACGTTATGATCTAAGCGTCGCCGTCATGCAAGAGACCTATGATCCCGCTTGGGATTGTAAAGTGTCTGAAAAAAAGAACAAAAACTCTATTTCCAGTGCTCTAAAACTACAATGTGAATATTTATTGGGTGAGTGTTTGGGGATACATTTGTAAAAAAAAATATGAAGTATCAATGCCTGATATGGAGTAGTATATGTGAAATGTTTCTGTATATGTGGAGGGATGAAGAAAAATAAATTAAGTGGACAAATGGTGAAATTATCATCGCTGCACTCTGTAGATAGAAAAAACAAAAAGAAAGAAAAAAAAGGAATAAAAATGATGATGAATTTATAGATGTGGATTTTAAGAGAATGTATTTATTTATAGTAGACGTTTGGATGAGTATAAGACAAATTTTTGTCTTTATTTAAAATCAGTCCCGGACTATATTTAAGATGGCTATGACCGAACTGAAAATTTCCTAATAAGAAGAACAATCGTCTGGACTTCTTATGATATTATTATTATTTTTTTTCATTCCTTCAGTCCATGACACTGTTTTACTCCAGACGGTTATTTCTTTTCTGGTTGCAGTAATTATATTCCGGGACGATATTTACATACGTGAGGCACCAAGTGCCAAAATGATTATTTATTTGTAAGATTTGCCAGCCAGTGAAATTCGAATATCATTCGTACTTCTCTTTCATTTGTAAATAAAATGCAAATTAAATGAAAAAAAAGAAACAAACAACTGTAAACGTTCCTTCGATTTATTAATAAGTTAAACAAACACACATACACACCACTCATTGAAACAACATAAAAAAATACATATCGATCTGTAGATCGTAGGGATGTATTGCATTCAGGTTGTGGTGGCTTATAGCTGAGGTAATAATGATTGATATAATTATTACACTATTCATGCTCGCATCAATTATTAAGTCTTGTAACAAATCGAGAACGATTGCATAATTTTACAAGATGAACTTTTTCATTGAATATATTTTGACAATATTCTCATGGACTATAGACACGTATATACATTTTTTTCATTTATATTCTCTTTATTCCTCCTCAACAAATACAATCCTGTTCACGTTCCCAAGAAATAAATCAAGTCATTTAGTGTAGTGTGAGAAGAAGTTGATGCATTAGAAAATAAAAAAGACGAGTGATGGCCAAGCGCCAATGCTTGTCTCTTACCAAAGGGAGGAGACAAGAAAGAGAAACTAGAACCAAGTGTGTCCAAGTATGGCTGATATCTTGACTGGGGAGTAGAAAGTCCACCGGTATACCTATTTCTTCGGCACTTGAATCGAGTGGATACGTACGTGTTACATATACGTCCGGGTACGTGAGTTTCGCACTCGGTGATTCACTGACTCTTATGTTTGACATTTTTTTTTACTTCATATAAAGAAGAATATTTCCCATTTTTTATCTCCCATGGTTCAAGTATACTTATTAATTTATTGAAACAATAAAAATTGCGCCCAATGCACGTTTTAAAAAAATGCCAAAAATTTATAAAACGTGAAGTAAATACCCGAATTATATTAAAATTCAGTAGTGAAGCGGTAAAAGAAGATAACTCTAAAATTATTAAAAATTTTTAGACACTCATTTTTACAAATATCCCGAAAACTTTGAGAGATACGAGAAAATATTATTGAACATTTT
>JABSMT010052057.1:0-12785 GCA_018902335.1 Eumacrocentrus americanus
ATAACCTATAAAATAATATTAAATATCACGATTGAGGTGCTTTCGATTGGATTTTCTTATTAATTGATCATTAAAAAACCTAACCTTGTATCGTATAACCATGTTTCTTCCCAAAGTTGCGACGGCACAGCCTGAATCCGCATCTTTTTCCACTCCAAGTAACGAAATGTCTCCTAGTCCGACAATCGGATGCATCTTTAGTATGTTATTTGTCCGGAAAATTTTCTATTAAATAAAAAAAAAGTAAATATATGCTACTGAGACTCCAAACAGTCGTGCATGCCGCTTGTTACACACGTGAAAACACATTTTACCCCACCCTGGGAAGAATCTGCATTATCGACGGATGTGTGAACCAGACGGTAATGCAGCTTCTCTCATGGCGCGCGCGCGCGAAATGGCGGCCAATTTGAAATTTCAAAAATTTCAAATCCTCGATTTAGATTAAATAAATTATATATAAACAAAATAAAATAAAATGATACAACATGACAATTGACTGAGGGGACTCGAGAGTTCAATAATATTAGATTAATCGATAAAAAACGTTAAATTCAAATTTTCTATTCTATATAATTCACACTAACATTATTATAAATATCTCGAAAACCTTGAGGGATACGATAAAATCTCATTAGACTTTTTTTGTAGGAAATTGAATTCTCTACAAAAAAGGTCTGATGCACTTTTGTCGTATTTAGCATAATTATCGACATATCATCAATTTTGTGAGATTTCAATGATTTTTTATTTTTTTTTTAATTTCTGACAACATTATCGAATATTTTAAAGGTCATTAAGTCTTAATAGAGATATTTTCCCACCGTAACCACAAGCCCCTCGTATACCCTATTACGAAGAGCGATTGTACACTAAAGGCTCTATTGTATATCTCAACAAAAAAAAATAAAAAAGAAAATAGTTATCTTTGCGAAACGACGCGAACAATGCGCACGCCTACGAAGACATCAAGAAGCACCAGCACAGGGATATTTAGACCCCATGACCCATAAATGAGAAAAATATATATGTGTATGTATGCAACCATAAGTATAAAGATGCAGCCCCTAGAAAAAGTCATGACAATGATCCCATTGCATCTTACTATGTCCTATACCGATCTAAATCAATTTTCACTAAACAGCCGTTAAATTCTATAAGGGAGTGCAGATGTTTTTCCCTCTTGTCGCTTCCTCGGGGAAGTGTCCACCGGGTGCCCACCCAAGTGAGATTTCTCAATCTGGCCCCATCCACGCGTCACAAATCCCCGGACGAACGATGAAGTCAAACCTGAAAAATCCAGACAATCACAAACGTGACAAAGGAATCCATCGGGGTGGGATTGAAAGCAAAACGAAGAACGAACGCGCTCTTATATTTCTTCCCTTGCCCCGGATATAGTTGTTCGATGGCTATTGTACTTCTCACATACGGAAAAACCTTTTGGTAAAGGCCTCAGCATGAAGAAGAGAAAGACCCGGTGGCGGCGGGAAATAACGACGGGTGGTTTCGTGAAAAGCAAACATTTATCCAAGACCGTTTCCTCCCCATCAAAATATCTCAATTTATTCAATCCCATAGGTCAACATTCAACCGCAAAATTCGCATTTTTTTTACGGAAAACAATAAATGAATCTTTATTATACAGCTTCATTTGGTCATTAGAACAATTCAGTAGTGAAGCGGCAAAAGGAGATAAGTCGAGATAACTTTTTCACTAAAATCTTTGACAAAATTGATTATATCTCGAAAACTATGCGAGATACGAGAAAAATACAAAGGACCTTTTTTGTAGAGAATTCAATTTCCTACAAAAAAGGTTCAATGAGATTTTCTCGTATCTCTCAAGGTTTTCGAGATATTTGTAAAAATAAAAGTGTCTAAAATTTTTTTAAGTCGAGATAACTTTCATTAAAATCTTTGACAAAATTGATTATATCTCGAAAACTATGCGAGATACGACGAAAATGCAAGAAACCTTTTTTGTAGAGAATTCAATTCCCTACAAAAAAGATTCAATAAGATTTTTTCGTATCTCTCAAAGTTTTCGTGATATTTGTAAAAATGAGTGTCTAAAATTTTTCATAATTTTTGAGTTATCTTCTTTTACCGCTTCACTATTGAAATCATTCCTAGATCCTAGTTGATACTCCACGAGAGATCCGGAATGAATTATAATTCAAAAAGTCCTCTCTAGGTCCTCGACGACGTTTGCCTCCTATGACGCACACACGCCTTTGCTCTTACTTTCACACGGACCTCATTATATTTACAAAGAGATATAAACGTATAGAACAAAACGCCTTAACAAGTCTTTAAACTTAAACTATATTGAGCGCTCGCCCCTAAGTATAATATAACATTACATCATAGTTTATTACTCGAATTACTAGGTATCTATCTATCGTGTCTGTTATACCATGGTATTATAGAATTTAGAAATGATCTGTTTAAATTTGTTGGCCAACTTCGCACATGAATTTTGGGGGATGCTTCAGACCACACTTGAAACGTCAGAAATCATTGAAAATGAGGAAGCGAAGACGAAGGAGATGTCTCCATTATCTCCTGGCTTTCTACGTAGGTAACTAGATCATGAAAAAACTCTTTTCATATATATGTATCTGGATTGCTTCATTGTACGTTGAGTAGTATATCGATAGTGCGATATGTCTCCAGTTGTGCTGACATTTGGGACGTTAAAACGTGCTGAAGCCCGGACACACCAAGCCGGAACAGTCATTACTAGTCGTAATCACGGAATAAGATCAATTCAACGTAACAACAAAAATATTTCTTCAGTGAGCAAACGTTTTAACTCAATTTTAACTCTTTGCACCACCTTCTTCTTGCCCATTTCTTCCTCCAGTTCATTACATCATTCATGAAGACCAATAATAATCAACGGCGATTTTGTTTTTTTCCGTTTTAAAGAGAGAACTTGTGGGCATTCAGAGCCTTCGAGACATTCGCTACGCGAATGAGAAAGCAACGTCGATAACGCCAGCAAAAAAAGATCAATCGAAGGCCAGTGACATCGCGAATAAAGCTGCAATCGAGGCTAAAGCTGCCTCTGATGCTCAGAATATGGCTGGACGTCAAGCAGCCCATCAGGTCTAGAATTAATCATCGCACAAGATTATTTTTTAATACATTCTAATCGACATGAATCACCTAAGGCTATACATACCTTGTCTGTTGAATTTCCATGCAGGTGAAGGTACAACTGGCTAATAAAGCCGCACAATCTGCAAAGGCTGCTGAGGCCGCACTCTCTGGGAAAATAGCTTTAATTGAACAGCTCGACGATGAGACCCGTGAAACGCAAACGGTCCTCAAGGAGGGCATGCAGGAGCTTGAACGAGTCCGAGAGAACACTGATGCAGCCCTGAAAGTCGTCAATTACGCTCGGCAACAGGTTTAAATCCTTAATATTGTACCTTGAAGAAAAAGAACATTTAGAATAAATCAAAAAATAATTATTCATGGGTTGGATTAGTTGCAGATCTTGATGAGGGCTGTGGAGACAGCTAAATCGAGCCTGGAGAGTGCTCAATTATCGTCTCAAGGTGCCAAGACAACACTGGACAACAAGGAGCAGCTGCTGACGGCTGCTAATCAGCGAGTTGTCGAGCTGAAGCGTCGACTAGATTTAGCTAACGAAGAACTCGCGAAAACGAAAGAAGCTGCATCAAAAGCCGAGGAAGCTGCTCGGGATGCTAGAGCCAAAGTCAGTCATGTGGATCTTCCTCTTTTTGGTCTTCCAGTCTGAATTTATTGATAAATCGAAGAAGCAAGCCTTGAAGAAACAATTGATAATCATTAAATAAAGACAAGAAAAAAACTACTATTTGGTTAATTACAATAAACTTTTACCTTGGCGTCTCTTTGTTTGATAATATGAGGATGTTGTGCTTGTTATTTTTGGCTTTCTTCGCGGTCGTGAGTACAGCGAAGAAAGTAATAACTGAAGAAGCAGTTAGAGGATCAAGACAGACAGGCAATGTAAGCCATCAAATATCTAACTTTTGATGATTCTTCCATGATTCAAGTGTCTTTTCATGGTGTTGATGTAGAGAAAGGCGACTAATATCGCGCAGAAAGCTGCACAACAAGCAAAAGCTGCCTCTGATGCCCAGAATTTTGCAGCTGCTCAAGCTTCACGTCAAGTAACATGATAAAACAATGTTTTTTAGCCTGTGAAATGCTGAAATTAAATCATCTTGACGTCCAGGTGAAAGCACAACTGGCCGAGAAGGCTGAGACTGCTGCAAAAGCTGCAGAAGCCGTTCTGTCAGGTAAAGAGTCACTTGTAGCTCAACTACAACAGGAATTGAGGGAGGCTGAAGCTGTAGTTCGTGAAGAATCAGCTTCATTGAATCAAACTAAAACACATGTGCAATCATCTCAGCAGGCTGAGCAAGAGGCATCAGACGAAGTATCTCTTATCGTTAAAGTCATCTAATTAATTAATTCATTTCATCAGCTTGAATTAACGTTTATCTCCTTCTGTTTTGATCCATATAAGCTAAAGTCTTTGAGTCAGGCATTACAAATGCTGTCAGCCAACGTCCAAGTGGCAGATAGATCAGCCCAGGGTGCTCAGTTCGAGTTGATGGAGAAGCAACAGCTCATGGAAGCAGCACAACGACGTTTGGCTGAGCTGGCAAAGAGCACGAAGATTGCTCAAAGAGACTTGGATAACACGAAAGTGGCAGTGATGAAGGCTAATGCAGCAGCCCGAGATGCTAGAATAAATGCTGAAAGAAATAAGCGAGCTCAATCGGTCCATTCAACTTCATCTTGAGCTTCCATAACAATAATCATTAGGAATCACAGTATAATAATATTCCTGTGTCCTTGCTCCACTTTCCCTCAAATGGTCAGGAATGTTAATTTTCTGGTAATAAAAATACACGTGAAGAAATAGTATGTGTCATTATATAAATCGATTGCTCTTGAGCATTTAATTAGCAAGTTTTTAGTGCTGCAAAAGACTGCACGTGAAGATCATTATATATTCTAATAAGCTTCCAGTGTCTGGCTGAGTCAGTCATTCATCACCATGGTAACGTTATAAACTGTTGAAAGACACCCCTGAATTATTCAGTAAAATCCCTGATCATCTGAAGAGACTTCAGACGGCCAGACTAGACTTTTAGTCATTCTTTGTGTTGATTAATAATTGTAATAGAATGGCATCTGTAGAGATGGATATCAATGGGGATGCAAAGGACGTTTATGAGCCAAATTTAGAGCTCTGGAATGAGAACGAGGAGTCTGAAGAGTCTTTGAAGGTTCTCGATCCTGATGATCCTTTGATGAAACGTTTTCAGGATGCTTTGAGAGCTCATCTTCTGAAGATCAATGAACGATTATCTAAAGACATTGATGAGCTTGTAAGTATACAACTATCATTTATCTCTTAATTCTGTTTATCCAAGCCCATAAATAATTCTGAATCCAACTAATAATAATGCTAATTAATCATAATTATGACTTTCTGAATTTATTTACACAGACTTCTGCTAACAAGGAAGCAGAAAAAAAGCGCGAGCAAAGAGGCGCAGAGATGTACGAGGCTCAGCGTGAAATCTCATGTCAACAGACATCAATAGAAAAATACAAAGCATCGATGGAGGACATCAAACATTCTCGTGACGACAAGGAGCATCATCAAAAAGAAATCAAAGACATACGAAATAAAGTGCAGCAGGAAGTAGAGGAAGAGCGACGTAGATCTGAAGAAATGACTCGTGAGATTGAGAGTCTTTCGTCTGTATGCAGACAATTCACAGAGTTCGAAGAGGAGATTGCGAATCATCTGGCAGTGGCGAGGAGAATGTCTGAGAAGGATGCAAGTGTCCAGAGGGAACTGATTCGTCAGAAGCAGGAGGCCGATTACATTGTTTTGAAAGCATCAGAACAAGTCTGGAAGATGGAAAAGGAGCTAGAGGATCTCAAGACCCAGATTGAGTTGAAGAATGATGAAAAGTTGGCAGTGAGTCAAACGATTGCTGATGCTGATGCAGATCTTGGTGCACTCGAGAGAGAACGAAAGGACTTGATGGACTCTTGGAATCGAGTCGTTGCCAGTATCTTGCAGAGAGACAAAGTCTACGAAGACTTATCTGAAGAGCGAACGTAATTATTAACTAATTTACCTATCATTCATCATTATCAAAGTTTTTAAATAATTTCTACCGATTTTTCCCTTCAGAAAGATGCAGGAGGCCTTTAAAACGCTGCAGGCACGAATGGAAAAGGTCAAAAAGGATACGAGGAAAGAAATGGAGATGAATGAACGTCTGACGACGATCCAGTCACGTCTAGAAGAAGAAATTCGTTGCAATGAAGCATCAATGGAGACAGAGAATGAAAAGGCTGAAGTTCTTCAATGTCACAGTGACACAATCCTGAGACTGATGGAGCAGACTGAAGCAGAGTTTGCAGCAGTTTCCTCAGTGAGTTCTTAACATCAACTTAATAAAATCATACACTGTTATTAATAATAATTTTATAATTCCTAGGAATACAAACACTTGAAGAAGGAAGAAAAGGCAGTGACGAAGGAGCTAAACAAGCTGGCAAAGGAAAAGAATGCTATGGAGGAAGAGATCTTGTCGAAGCTGGAAGATAAAGTCACCCACGACAAGACTGTGAGAAGTCTGAATAAATCCCTTCGTGATACCAGAGACACAGTCAATGAAATGGAGTTGTCAATGCTCCAAACAGAGAATCACTATGGAAAATGTCTTCTAGAGCTGGCGAGATTAACGAACGATGTCTCTGTAGAAAAAGCCGACTTGGAGGAGCTAATCCAGATAAACAATTCAAAAGAAAAAGATCTGAATAACATGCAGATAGAAGTGGAAAAGTGCAACCTACTGATCGAGAGAAAGCAGAAAAAAGTCGTGGAATTAAATAAAAAAATTGAAGAAAAGAATGCAATGACTGGCGAAGTTGATATGAGTCCTCAAGAAATCAAGATAGCATCCTTAGAAAAAAGCATTGAGGAGCTTGAGACAAGGAACAAGGAAGCTCAGCACCATTGGCTGCGTCAGGAGAGTGTCATGGTAAACTTGACTCAAGAGCGAAATGCTCAGCTGCAAGGAATCAACAGCCTAAGCAAGCAGATCATGATAATGAAGCAGAAGAATCTAAAACTGGAAAATGCCCTAGAAAAGGAGAAGAAAACGGAGCAGAGCATCGAGAGACGAATGAACGAGCTTTATCAACGTTTACAAAGGACTAATACAGTCCTCGCTGAGCAACGAGAGTTGAGAGATCATCTTCAAGACAAAAATTTCATTACCAAGGACGAATACACAAGGACACTGCAAGAAGCAGAGTCAGAGCTTATCAAGCTGCAAAATAGCTTCAGAGATCTGACTAATGAGAAGTCTATGCTTGAAGAAAAGCTTCGAGATGCTAATCGCGAGTTCTTATCGTGGGAAAAGAAGGTGAAGCTCGCAGCAGAGACGACGAAAGTCATCAAGCAGGAGCACAATCCTGGTGGCGACGTGGCAGTGATGAAGAGTGAGATACACAAGATGGAAATACGTTTGTCCCATCTGAAGAAAGCCCAGGAGAAAATGATCAGAGACATGGAGCATTGCGTTGCAAGAAGAGAGATGATTATGGATGCTGCATTGGCAAAAGAGAAGAAAAATCCCAAGGGAGCACACAATAAACAGGTATTGTTTGAGAAGAGAATGGATGGTCGTAGGCTGAAGATCAAACAGATTAAAAAGGTAAAGACGGTACAGAATCTTCCTCTAGAACTTTAATAAGTGTTATAATTACTATTTGCAGGAAACGAGAAGCATCGAGAATGAGATAGCAGACTTGCTGATGGAGAAAGAAAGACTTGAGAAGGAGATAGTGGAAAGTCAGGAGCTACTGAAGACATATGAAGACGAAATAGCTGAGATTGACAAAGAAATCGTCGAGGGCGAGCTCATGAAGCATCACGTAAGAATCAACAAAAATATGAATAAAAATCCTCCGCAATTATCAATAAATTTTCGTTACAGAAACTCGAGTGTCTCGTACGCAAACAACGAAAAATTAAGCTGCTGCAGAAGCTTCGAGATGGGAAATACAAGACGATTGTCAAGAGTGAAGCAACGTTGAACGACGAAATGGAGAAACAGAGGAGTTTAAACAGTGATTTGATAGAAATCATGGAGCAGACGAATCAAGATTTTCCTCTGTTCAAAGACGACATCAAAAAGATTCTCTTAACATTACAGCTATCTTAAATAAATCACGACGGACATTATAAATATTTCATTCAATTATTCAATTGTAATATACTCGATATACAATATACATTACATTAACCATTTTACCACATGGTACGTCTTCTTTCCCACCCTGACGAGTGTCAAATTATTCGGTAAAATGTGTATGCCTGGCGTTAAAACTTCGTTAGTATTCAAGATTTTACTGTGATTGATGGAAAATCCACCAGCAGGAATAATTCTTTGTGCATCGTGGTCACTTTTGAAGCATTTAATCTTCATGGCGAGTCCATAAGCTGTGAGACCAGGTTCCGGAGGTAATTCCGTCACTGGAGCACCCTCGAAGACACTTATTATCTCATCTGCAGTCAACTTTGAGAGTGAATTAAGTGTATTGTCGTAGAGAACTAGAGATGCAAGCTTTGCCGAGTCAAGACCTTCCTCTGAAACACAAAAATAATTGTGATTACTTCATGATTTTGATTTTTAAAGATTAAAAATCGTACCTCCATGAACTAGTAGTGTCACATTATCTGCCAATACCCTTTGAGCTTCTCGTTTCTCAGGAGCTTTTCTGTGCTGCTCCATGATCTGATTAATCTCCCCAAGAGGCAAGAACGTGAAGAGCTTTAAATGATTTTCTACGTCGGCGTCGGTGGTTCTTATGAAGAATTGATACAAGCTGAAGCTTGAGGATCTTTCTGGGGACAGCCAGACAGCATTGCCCACTGATTTACCAAACTTCTTTCCACCTTCTGTCGTGATAAGAGGAAGAGTCAATCCATAGACTTGTTTGCCCGTTGATTTTCGAATTAAATCATGACCAGAAACAATATTTCCCATCTGATCGTTTCCGCCAATTTGAAATTGACAATCGTATTTATTAAATAAATACAACCAGTCGTACGCTTGGAATACTTGATAACTGAACTCTGTGAAACTCATTCCACCCTCTGCATTTAATCTCGACTGAACTGACGTTCTTCCCATCATTGTTCCAAGTCTGAAGTACTTCCCTACACCTCGTATAAATTCTATGATATTTAAATTCTTGTACCAATCTAAATTATTCACTATCGTTGGAGGCTTCAGAGACGAAGTCTTATCTGTCCAGAAATGCTTCTCATGATTATTAAATATCGTTTGAATATTCTTTCTAATTGTCTCTAAATTCTGTGATAACACAACAGTGTTCATTTCGTCTCGCTCTGTTTTCCTGTGACTAGGATCTCCAATCTGGCCTGTTGCTCCACCCAGAACAGCAATAACTTGATGCCCTGACCTCTGCCAATGCAGGAGATTCATCAGAATCAACAAATTACCCACGTGAAGACTGTCAGCAGTGGGATCAAAGCCTGCATATACACACTGGGGTGATCCAACGAGAAGCTTCGTCATTTCAGGCCTGCAGATAACAAGAAATTAAAAACCATTCCAAATCATTAATACATGCACTTGAAGATCCACTTACGCGCTCGTCGCAGGAAACATGTCCTGAAACATGCCTCTGTCATGAAGCAGTAGTATATTTCGATTAGAATAGAATCTCTCTGCATTTCGTAAGATTAATTTGCCGGTTGTGCATAACCTCAAAGCTCCTTTGGACAGCATTCTGATTTAATCCTAATAAAGCATAAAAAAAGTCCATTTAACAAATTATTCTCAATCCTTAAATCATTATAACAATAATCTAATTCATAAAATTAACAATTAAATAATGAAAATATCTGTAAAATGAAACTTGCCATTGAATTACAATTCAACTCGGAAGGTCCCCCTTTTTTTATTATCCTTTACTTTAGCTCGTCAAGGTGCTTTAATTAAAGTTCATATCAATTAAGGAATAAATAATAATTCTGAATTTACGTTGTAACATCGATTCTTAATCGAATATAAATCGATTATTTTACTCGATGGTTTTTAGGTCCGATTAATCGATGTGATTTTTCTCGACAAACATCGAGTATCGAAATATCCAACTAGATATTATTGTAGAAGACCGTGCTTGTGACGCATTAATTATCAATTGAAATTATTCTTCTATGAAATCTCTCTGAAATGGAAGCTGAAAATAAGGAAAAAGTTTATGTACGTCCAAGTCAACGTCCCGAATTCTGGGACACTTCAACTTGGCCGATGCCTATCGACAAGTGGGCAATGAACAAGGTTAAGCGCATTAATGATTTGCTGGACACGTTAAATCATGCCTGGCATTGTGTACAAAAGAACTGTGATTATCCGGAATGCAGAGGCATGAAAATATATTTCAAGCATCGAAATGCTTGTGAGAAAAACATCAATGACTGTATTTTCTGCACAAAACTCAGAAATCTATGTATCCATCATGTACGGTCGTGCATTTTGTTCCACGGACTGACTTGTGAATCACCATTTTGTCCTGATTTAAAGCAGGAATATTTGGATAGAAAGGAAGGAAGAATGGATGTTCATCAACCACTAAGGTTAATATTAACATCAATTATGCGATATTGATTATATATGTTTTACTTATTGTGATAATTTTTTGATTTTTACAGATCACTCATCGCTCCAAAGACACTGCAAGACAACACTCAAGGTGGAGGCTAGCAAAGCTTATTCTCCAAACGTTAACTCAAATAGGGTATGAATCATTACATAGTCGTAAAAAGTCTATGAAAAAGTATACGAATTATAATGTCGTTTTTTGCAGGGGACACATCGCTCTAAAGATAATATTGCAAAATAACAACAAGCTGAAAACGACTGGCAACGTTTATTCCCCGAAATCAGAAAGAGTATGTAATTATTATACCACTATGTAACTATCTAATCCCAAAACTTCTGTAAAAAAGCTTATGAATAAATCACTTTCTTCTTTAATTTCTTTTGCTTGATTTGTTTCACTTAATATATGCTTGTATTGCTTGTGCATATCATCCTGATTGAGGAGTACCATTTTATAAGGCTTTTAGGTTTAGTATTCTTGGTAAGGATTGTATTCTAGATTGTGTTAAAAAAAAAGGTTGAGCTCACTTGAACAGTAATTAAGATTTATTTATTTAATAGATTGTCTCCATATGTATAATAATTATTAACTCTTATTTTAGTGAACGAAATAACGGATCACGCTGCACCATATCAATGTCGATAATGTCATTAACATGGTCAATCATCATTTGTAAATCATCATCAGGGATCGGTGAGATTGCTGCCATGCCATGTGGTTGAATGTGGAGTGCAGCATCATGTTGAGCTACAGCCTCAACTTCTAGTAAAAGGAGGTAATTAATAATGGAATGAATTAATGAAAGGAAGTAATTAATAATGACTATTAATAATCATTATTAACTACTTTCGTTTACGCAAAGATATAATATTTATTGTGAGACAATACCTGGAACCAACATATTCGCAAATTGCTCCATTCTCTCCTCACATTGTCTTAAACTTCGTCTTAAATCACGAATTCGTTTGTCCATTAACGTTATTAATTCTGTGTGCTGTTTTTTCTGTTTGTTCGAAGATTCACAGCATATTTGGAAGAAGAACATCAAGTTTTTGAACGTATTCGACTCCATTTTGTCGTATCAAAACGCACAAGGTGGTGATCAGCACTGAATACCGAAGTGACGGAACAGACGATCACTGAGACGCTGTATTTCCGTTCGTTACGACAAATCGAACCAATTTTTTTTAATCTTTATGATAATTACGAAATATATCTATATATTCCCGTGACAATTATAAATAAAAAAATGCAGCTATTTAGTTATTAATATATTCATCAGAATAGAATCGAGTATAGACGAGGGGGTGGAACTGGTCGAGCTAATATTAATATCTAGGTTAAATAGCATTAGCATTAAAATATGTGAAAAATTGTAAGCTACAAATAAACGGAACAATACATATTTTATTAATTTGTTTATTACAATAAGTTTTTAAAAAAATATTCGATTCCTCCTGTTTAAAAATTCGCGCTGTTCAAAATTACAAATGGCGCCCAATCACGTTGCCCGCTCGTGGCGCCACCTTTAAAATTGCGCAGACTCAAGATGGCGGTTTTAAAAGCCGCTAAAAACCGGGACAAAAGAAAATAACGTGAATCTGCAAGATTGAGCAACAGTGACCACGCTATTACAGGCCATATTGACCCAAGTAATGTACTAAAATACACAAATTCCAAAAAAAAAAAAACGTTTGTATTTATTTATTTTAATTCGTTTTGTGTATTATTTCTGATTTTTATTAATAAATATTTTTTTTTCGCTTTTTTTTTGCTTTGCAAAATAATGAATACATTTTTTTTGGGATTGTGTGAAAGATCTTGACATCCTGTGGAGCGCCAGTAGTGTCGATATTATATATGTCAGACCCTGTCAAATCCCTGCAAGTTCTCACGGGTGGACGCTTCGGGACATGCATCAGCGAGGCGAAGAGCAAAAGGAAATCGGGAATCCGATTTACGATTCAATCGCGTGGAAAGCACGAGACGAACACTCCCGGACGCTTTTGCACTGATGAAGGTCGTACAGCCAGGAGTTTCCTCTATATATA
>JABSMT010052068.1:0-12781 GCA_018902335.1 Eumacrocentrus americanus
GTACTGGCGAAAGAGTTCCCTTTGCTCTGATGGTAGGGTTGATGGTGGGGGTAACGGTGATGAGTAGGGATCTCAAGGAGTGGGGACGAGAACTCTTTCGCCAGTACGACTCTATCTGATGTTAAGTCGATAAAAAAGGAAATGTCATTGAATTTTTTTCACAAAATTCATTATATCTCGGAAACAATGAGAGATAGAACGAAATTGCATAGAACCTTTTTTGTAGAGAATTTAATTTCCTATAAAAAAGGTTAGATGCAATTTTGTCCTATCTTGTGTAATTTGCGAGATATATCGAAAAATTTGAATGAACGATTTTTTTGACAACAAAAATTTGTTAATAACAAAACCGATTGTAGCTCGAGAATTATTCGAGATACGACAAAAATGTATAGAACCTTTTTTATAGGGAATTTAATTGCCGACAAAAAATATCTCTTGTAATTTTATCGTATCTCTTATATTTTTTGAGATATACGGAAAAATGTAAATTTCTAAAATTTTTGGAAGACAGAGAACTGCTGGAGTTCACGTTAATACATTTACGGAAGATCGTGAAGTTAGATAATCGTTTCAACCATTCGGATGTCTGAGTCGTCGCGAAATAAGAGAGTTTACACTTCCTTCAGCTTCCACGAAGCCGCAACAGGAAAAAGCGGTACATTCCCGTTACGGCGACACACACGTGAGCCAGCAGCAGCAGCAGCAGCAGCAGAAGCAGCAGCAGCTCAATGGTGTTTTAAGGCAGCAAAGGATCAAGTTCAAAAGCCGGAGACATCAAGTCTCCAGATGCATCACCATCAGTGGGGATATCTGCGTGGAAGAGGTAGCAAAAAACGAAAACAAGTTGGTGAAAGTATTAAGGACAAAGACAATGGGTAGAAGCTGGTTTGACTGGAGAAGGCGCGACCATTCAATGGGACTCTTTCCAATTCACATTTGCCCCGGGTGTGGGCATTGCGACGACAACGACGCGGGGACCACCGTGCAGAGGTTGAAGAATGCGAGCGAGCTAAGAAGACGAAGAAGAAGAAGAAGAGGTGGTGGTGGTGGTGGAGGCCTGCAGTGATGCACGAGTCGCGATCGAGACGCAGCTCACGAGCCCGAGGACGCCGACCTGTCTGCCAAGAAGACTTTCCGGACTGCAACAACGTTGGGCGCGGTCTCTGATCTCAGCTGCAACTCCTCCCATCTTGCTCCCAATGCATATATGACTATTATCTGAAGAGCATAACCAATTTGTTAGAGACTTTCAATAAAAACCCGAAACGATTGCCTAGGACAATATGAATTACCTTATACCCCATCATTAACACATCAACTTTCAGCATTACAGTATACAATATAGTAGTAAAGCGATAAAAGAAGATAAATCAGTAAAAAAGTTAAATTAATTGAAATCATTCACGAAATTGATGATATCTTGAAAACAATGTGAAATAGAGGAAAATTGTATAGAACCTTTTTTGTAGAGAATTCAATTTTATACAAAAAAGGTCATATGCAATTTTATCGTATCTCGTGTAATTTTCGAGATATCTCGAAAAATCTAAACGAATGATTCTATTGAGAAAAAACAAGTTCTTAAAAACAAAATTGATTATAACTCGATAATTATGCAAGATACGTCAAAAATACATAGAACCTTTTTTATAAAGAATTTAATTTCCTACAAAAAAGGTACAGTAAAATTTTGTCCTATCTCTCATCCTTTTCGAGATATTCCTAAAAATAAAAATGTCCAAAATTTTTGTTTCTACTAAAACAAAAATTTTAATTTCACTTTCAATAAAATGCACTACTACAACCTCCCTGAACTACGTGTATAATTCAATAGAAAAATCGTTGTATAAAAATTCTCCGGTTAGTTTAGTCTACGTAGCAAAATCAATGGCTCACTATGTGTGTGGACAAGAATAATCAATGCTCCAACGCTGTGTATACCATCATGTCGCTATATAACTACCCTTCTGGCATGATATCAGATGGTATTGACTCTGTAATGTTGTTGTGCATGCGCCTGGATCCTAGTCAACATCAATTATCGATCCCAAGTCGTGGAGAATCGATAAGGCAAATGAGATCGGGTATAGAGCGAAGCAGCTCGTCGTGGATCATCTTCTTCGACGATCGGCTCTGGTCTAGAAAGGCATCCTCCGCCTCTAATTGGATAGACGCCGCAATTTATCTTGAGATAACCCTCACCTTGGGGTGATGAATAACAGGGCTTACCGATGTTGTCCCATATGTCTCTGTGTGGGTGTCCACCTATGAATAGTGTATCCTGTATCGGTGTTGATGCAGAGCCATCAGATACACTCCTATTCAGAGATATTGGCTCATGTTAAATATAATCGTGGGACATCCATATACATATGTCTGTCTATGCTGGAAGGTTGTCATCAAAGGTTGTTGCTATGCGGCAGCTAGATAAAATTGGCCATTCCAATGCAACCAAGTGCAACCAAAAGTCACGTCCGGATGAATCCAACTAATTTCAAATGCTCTTCATGTAGCACTATACGAATCGTTTGTCTGTCTGCATGTCGAACGCACATCACGCCAAAAAAGGGTGAAATATCCAACGATTATTCGCAATAGCCATTGTCAGTTCTGCAATGCACATCATATTCAGAGATGACATGGTAGTTTCAAATGATAAAGGACGTGAGTCGTCGTTTTCCGGGATTCCTGTATCAATTGCCATACAGGTCTATCACTTGTGATGGGCATTCCACATGGGACTCACGAATCCATCCCACACTCCATTCCAATACATGCTGTGTTCCATGTGGATGCACTTGGAATATTGCACACTCTGGCTTTCACAAAGATCCCATGACAATGCCAGTCACAGTGACGATATCACATTTTTTTTTCCAATGCAATTCTCCTAGAATTGATATAGTATATAATATTCCTCCTACACCCATCAATTTGACCACGTTGTCAACGAGACAATACTTCATCGTGTTGAATATATTTTTTATTCGACTCCCTGATAGGATGGGTGATCATCTTTTATGGAGAAGAATTTCTGACAATCGTCGTATTCTCGGGTCAATCATCATCCCTTTTATCCATGGACTCTTCGCTGGGTATTAGGGTAATGGATACACCATCCATCATTCAATAACGGTTGTCTCAGATTATCGGATAAACATCATCTATACTTGATGGTGATATCCCTCTTCTGCCTCTCCCTTTTGATTCTCATAGTACCAGTGGTTGTAGTTATTATACTTAATAAATTGAATAACATCCATTGTATTGTGATGCTTGGATAAATAATTTGGGGCTGAAGTTTGGGAACGTGTGAACGTGATGGACGAGAGACAAAATGTTCCACATAAGTTTGCAACATATGGTGCCAGTTTGCCTGCTGAATGACCAGCAATTTCGAAGCTCGACATTCGCAGCACCGGCTGCTGTTCGAGGGCGTGGACGAGAAAGACACCAACATACAGACACCCAGTGTGTGACACACAGCAACTGGCGTTTCTTTTCAGGGTGTTAATGTTTGGCGTGTTGGGATGACGAGTGTCGGCAGCACAAAAGTAGAAAGAAAAGCTAGAGTGAATACAATGGAACAACCTGGAAGACCTTCACAACGAATGAGGGAAAATCCCTTGATGGTGTATACCTAGACGTGAAAAGGTTCTCATGTTTGAAAAGCCTACTCAGTGTGATGCTAGTAGGTGTGAACCATAAAACCACGAGACTCGTACATTGAAAAGACGTGGGATTAGGTAAGGTGCTACTATAAAACTTTCAGGAGGGCATAAGTTCCTCTTATTTTTATTTTTTAACTTTATTGCCGGACCTTTTTTCACCATAAACCATCAAGATTGATGACTAAGTTTCTGCTTATGTTTTGAATAAACATATTAATGACTAATATAGCTATCCTAAAAGATAAATTGGCTGTATTTCCGTTATTCAAATTTGTCTGATAAGAAACTCCTACCTACCTCGTCGCAGTCTCAAGATAGGTAACCAAAAGAGTGGAACCGATTACCATAATTAGCCGTAGTGAAGGCTAATGTGTACCGAGAGGTAGTCTGGCCCAGTCGTTGAGCAAGGGTGCACTTGGCAGTAATTAGGCAGCAGCAGAACGTTGGATAATCCAGCGAGCCACGATTAAGGAAGCACTTTCGACCACGACGAGCGCCATGAAGAGGGTTTGAAAAAACGGCTACGAAATAGAAAGGAAAATAAAAATATGCAAAAGTGAATAACGAAATTATTGAACCGGTTACCATTACATCCAGCATTGTAAGACTTTAACCACTGGAAGTAGCTTTTCAGTTGTGCTCAATCAGTGGAATCCAATTAGTTGTCCTGAATTTTATCATCCTTGGCTAGATAAATTGGAACGGAAGCCAGAATAGCATTTTTATTCTGGTAGAGTGCCTAGGGTGGTTGGTAACAATTCTGGATAAGAGAGGGTTGCTTCGCGTGGGAGAGTAGGTCACTAGTACGAATCAGGCGTGGAGGAGGTGGAGGAGGAAGGACTAGGTTATACCTATATTCACTACTTGGGTAAAGCTAGGTAGGACGCTGATGTGCGGGTTCCATGGTCTAATCGATAAGACTCGGCGTGCGAAGGTCGGGCACACCAGTCCCTTGATAAATCACCCAGTTGATGCATAGATACTTCGTTCTTACGTATCATTGACAATGCAAATAGGCATTCTTTTAGATTTAGGTGATGATTTTCATTTGGATTGTCATTTTCTTTCTAACAATCATTCAATTCTGATTGTAGTTGACTCGAATAGTCAAAAGATTCATTCGCGGTGCATGTCATCATGAGCGCAGGCATGTGACCTATACTGGACATTAATATTATCATTGTCAAGGTACAAGAACAGATGTTCTTGCATTTCGACATAAGTTGGATAGTTAATTTTGTCCATAATTTCGTTATCTTACTTCACAGTTCCCAATCCATTCTATTCCATGAATTCAACCACAAACTTTAGAATTCTACAGGAAAGTGGAATCTCATCTTCTTGCTTGAAGTTAGACATTTGAGGGGACTCAGATCCAACTTTCCAGACTAGAAACGACGTAATCTAGTGACTAGGGGGAAAGAAACCCTAGAGGCAGCAACAGCAGCAGCAGCAATCACAGGGTTTGAGTAATTGATGTTACATCTCTTCAATCTACAAGATATCATCTCATATCTTGTTTGGGTTATATACAATTCATTGTTATTAGAAGCTTATAACAATATGCATGATATTGTAGAATCTTAATGAGTGTCTAATCGACTTGCCGGTTTGTCAAAGTTTCATCAAGGTTATGCATCCCATAGCAGTTTCCTAATGAAACCCTAACAATCCTGAGCAAGTTCATCAGACGTTGTAATTTCCCGGTCTCTCATCATTCTTGATTTACATTTACGGTATTGCATGTATATATAATATAACTGGCTTCGGATTTTGGACAGACTTCCGGCAAAGGGAATTTGTCTGTTCCCATGAGGTACAGGAGGAAACTGATATTACTGGTATTTCCTTTCAGGAACATCCCTCTTGTATACGTGGGATGTGTGACACGTGGATAAGGCTCTCCCTCGTTCAACGACGAGTAGACTGCAATTGTCTCTGCCGGAAGCGGTATAGAGCAGTGTCTCACCGCATCCGTGAGTGTTATAATACCCCCAGAATTGGTGTGTTAACATCAGGATTTTTTCCATTCAAAATTACTAGATGTCAACAAACATTCATTTGACTTCAAGTCCATATCTTAAAAGAGAAAATATATGTATTCTACATTATGCAACTTTTAGCACTTAATGTAGTTACAAAAATCTCTGTCCTTAATAGTTGGTCTATTCGCAGCTTTTCATATGCAGTGGCCAACCAATGAAGAAACTGTACGCAGAATGAGGAAGACCGTAATGGTGCATTTAAGGGTTGTTAGTTCCGCTTTGAATAAAACGAAAGACAAAAAGGGTTAGCTTTGGTGTGTGGTGTTGTTTATGGAGAACTGGACGGAACGGTGATGTGTTGCTGGGTGTGTTAGTGCATCCAGGCGTGTCTCTCAACACCGTGTTCTCTCAAGCGTTGTCCTTCCAACCCTCACCGAATTATTCACTTCGAAAGGAAACTCGCACTAGCAACGTGTATATATATAGTCCCTGTGTGTCTGCACCAACAGTCTCAACGAGTCTACCGTCCCACGACGACGCTTGTCGCTGTCATGGTCGTTGCTCGCGCTTCTCAGGAACAACAGAGAAATACGGTTTCGCTTCCACCAGACCGGAAGATATAATCTAGAACTGTATATAACTTATGACTTATTGTGTCGATAAAAGCTTCCTGTTATAGGTCATCAGAAATCCTCCACAGCTTTTTGGTTGTATACAGCATGCTGATATCATGTACACGAGGGCATATTTATCTGAATAAATATAGCCACTGCATCGTTAGGGTCTTGTTATTGAAATCTATCGTTTTCCTGATATCTCAAGGGTGTAAAGGCATCAAGGCCTACCTACACTCTTTCCCCTCGAGACATCGCAGACTCCACTTTGACTCACTCGTTCAGTGTATATACACTCGCCTGATGCACTTACCTAGATCCTATATATGTATACACCACTGCAGGAATGTCTATTTATATACCGCCAACATTAACCCAACTTGTAACCGTCCTGCCTTCACCAATTAGTGTAGATGGGCCTTTGGAAGACGTATCCCTGAGTCACATCACAGTTCTCAGTAGGACTACCCCAAAAAGTCGTTCAAAAGCAATTCGTCGACTCGGCTGGAATGCAGAGGCGCCCGCATTGCGACAATAATTCAGTTTGCCCTGTTGAGAGATAGAGGAGATCTGGGGAAAAAAGCACTTTTGGCTCGATTCACTAGTAGTAGTAATAGTAGTAGTTTTAGCTGAATCCCACACATTGTCGACAAATATTTCTTTGGAGGATTCCTAACCATGGAGGCGCAATAAAGGCTGAGTTCACTATTCCAAGTAAAACTCCAAGCTTTATATCCTTCTGACCACACATACATCAAACATTCCTTCGAGGATTTCACCTCTGGCATGTCGCTATGTATATACCAATTGTCATCCACAAGCAAATATCCATTCTGGATGCTTTGTTTCTATGTCGACAGTATCGATTTAATGCTCCAGGGATGCGACTGACCTTTGATATAGGACCTCGACCATTTTTCGCCGAGTGTATAAAAACCCAGACTGATGCACGAGATCCACGTTGCCTGGAGGCACGAGTGTGCACGAGAGGTAGCTACTGAGATAGTGCGGCAAGCCAAAAGGTTGCTCGTTAAAATTGTTCTTTTTCCATTGTCGTTGTTTCTTGCTTTTTTTTCTCGCGTGTTTTTACCACTGACAGGTTTTAACGAGCCAAACGCAATGCAGGTCTTGAGTGCAGATTCGTGTACATCATCAAATCCATGCGAGAAAGTTTTGTATATAAGTCAATTTCAATGGAGAATCGAGACTCTCTTGTATACTGGGCGAATATTGGCTTGGTTATATGTTCCTTGTCGTGACCTATCGGATATACCAATCGTATTCGTATATAATATATAGGAGGAAGCATAATACAGCAGAGAAACACAATTTCCGTGCTCACGCCAATATACATATATATGCAGACAATATCCCACCAATAATTCAATCCAAAATGGGATACGTGATGCAATTATTCGCAAGAGAGTCTAATTACCACCCGCGGAAATAGCCACGACCTTTGGGCTCGTGTCGAGACCAATGAGCTAATGCTATTTATTGTGTTGGCTTCGAATATATTTATTGAAAGCGGATTTATAGCGGTTTTATTCACCTAATAAATATGACTATGATCATCATCAATAGTGGTTTATTAGATGTCATGATCTATCTTTTGAATTAAATACTTGGCAAAAAGTTGCAATCCATCTGTATGATTAGCATAATACATTGCTTAGATACCTATGTAGCGAATGTTTACTTGGCGGCTGCGCCGTCGTTGACACGTCAAGTCGCGGTGGCGACGGAACTCGAGAGGTCGATCTCGCGAGAGCCACTTCTCTTGCCTCGTCTCTTCTGCTTCTTCATCATCATAGTCAGTACAGAGGTCTGTCTATACACGTCCGTGCAAAATGCAGGAATAAATACACTAAGCTTCCTCTTTCCTTCTTGCTATGATCATCTTTTTCTTTGATTTATGGAGGCCAACGCACGAACGAGAGTCAACATGAATGGACGAGGAGATTCCCGACGTTGTAACAGCGCCTCCTCTTTCCTCCTCCTTCATGTGTTACACTATATAGCTGTAGGTACTCAAGCTCATATGTTATTGTAGAAGGTGGTAAGTCGGTTAGAGAGGAGGACACTGGCTAAAGATAGACGCGCCTCGACATCATCATGATGTGTCGCTCATCAACTGCGTCAGTACGTTGCTGAGATTTTTGAAAACATGCCACACTCGGTCAGTTTATATTATCAGCATTCTTCGATCCAACGTGAATGCAGTGTTGTATCTCTTTAATAGAGAATTTTCACGTTGTTTCAAATGTTGATCTTCCTTTTAAATGTCGACTGATCTATTGTAGATCATTAATCAGATGAATTGGTTTTTTAAATTCTAATTTCTATTACTCATAACTAGTTCAGTTTTATCTCATATTTATTAGAATCAATTTCTCGATACACATGCATCAATCGATCAATATCAAGCAATGTCAAATAACATTTACACAGACGAAAAAATACAGTTTTACACATGTTGTTTGTTTAATGTCTTAAGAAACTACATCTATAAAAAGATAAATCATTGAGATGAAACATTGATACTTGATTAATGATTTCCTTACCTTTTGGAGGGCTTCCAGCGCCGCTTGAGCACACCCAGCATGAGGAGTATCCCGAGATACGCGACACCGAGGTACCAGCGGACCGTGCGCTCCCAGGAATAAATCCACCGGCACGAGCACCAAAGACAATCACCACCCGGTCCACCTGGACCGCACGCGCACTCTCTATCTCGCTCAGAGTCGATGTTTCTCCTTGAGTTCAATAGGTCATCAGATCACCTGGATCATCAGCTCCCGTCGATCTTCGCAATCTTCCTCCAACTCTAACACCAGGGTTTGCATCTTCAGTCCATCAAGAATAAGTAAAACCTAATTGGACAAAGCCACAACAATCAAGTGAATCGATATCAGTACTGTTTTCACATGATTGTCATGCGGCGCCCATTGTAACTGATGATAGTCAACCAAAATTTTCTACCGTTTTTTCCGAGAATTTTCCAGCGTTTTCCTAGATGTTCGGATGACACCAGAAAAGCGTAGATGACATAAAACACGAACTGACGCGATCACCGAGCACTCTGGCTGCTCGCCGAGCTCCAACTAAACCGAAGACAGAGACGGTAGACACACGAGGTTCTTCCCCGTTCCGGCTGGCTCGACCCCGAGCTCTCGTTCGCTCGCCCCTCCGCTCCTGCAGTAACGGATCTAGCTGACGCACTGCCCCGGCCACTCATACTCCACTATTCTAAACACTCAGAGTCATTGATTGGATGAGTTAGAAAATCCAACTAATCCGACTATAATCCGACTATAACCATCAAAGTTCGTAATTTGATCCTCCAAACTTTGACCTTGAGTCGTCCTGGTGCCGCCTTTGATCTTCCTGAAGTGTTCTGCGAACCGCTATTCCGGACGTTTCAATATTGGAAAATTGGATTACACAATTCGGTTGTCACTGATGCGGAGGTCACGGCCCTGCCAAGTGCGCTGAAAAAGCGTGGCAAATTCTCTCCCAGTCGGTTCAGTTCCTGTCTTCTTTCTTCCCAGCGTTGTCCTCGTTTCTCCACCTGGGTTGACGAGATTGAGTTGGGCAGAGGATCAACGTTAATTAGCGCGAGTGATCTTCCGCCGCACTGCGATCATTTGCGAGCTAGCAGAACTGTTCTGGCTCGTTGATTGTTCTGGCGGAGGGTTATTAATTCTGATGCTATATGAGACCAGAGAAATGCTACAAATTGATGGCTTATACATGAATAGAACAGTTTTCTGATGTACCTCAAAAAATATAGAAATAGCATGAGCATTAATTGATAATTCGTAAAGTACAAAGTTTTTCTCTAATTAAAATTGCCCCCGTGTCTTTTCACCTGACTAACCCTGAATGACTTAATTACTAGCGATAGCGCGGCAATTGGGTTGAACCCTGAGTCACCCTTTCCCCCACAACGCTGCTGGTTGCCCCACTCGACTCGGCTTTCTAGCTTCGGCTGCACTCGGTTGCAATCGCACCGAGTAAAGAGAGGATGAATGCAGAACCATCGATTTTTTGCTTGCCCTACACAGAGGACGCAGTCGGAGGGATCTAAGACCCTTCGACACGATGTCACTGGGGACTTTTACTGCCAAGTTATATTGTATGCCATAGTCGTTCGCCATCACAATAAACTGATGCACTTTACTTAAAGCAAATGGAGAGGAAGGATTTGCGAGTGGCATAAGGGAGTCCCATATTACCTGGGGACATCGCAGGTATACGAACCTCCGGTGGGTCCCGGTATATCACTTGTGATCGTCCACGCGGGGGGTGGTCGGTGTCTTTTCACCCAAGAGAACTTCGCCGCAAGCTGACTCACCGTTTCAAATATATGGTGATATCTTCAGGTTGTAAAATGGATTTTATATGTGGGCCATTATGCGTGTGCTCGTGAAATTGGGTTGACAGAACAGATGCACTGCAAAATCCTGGCTCTGATAAATTCATTTCGTAGTGAAGCGGTAAAAGAAGAAGAACTCGAAAATTATGAAAATTTTTAGACACTCTTATTTTTACGAATATCTCAAAAACCTTGGGAGATACGATAAAATCTGATAAAACCTTTTTTGTAGGGAATTAAATTCTCTACAAAAAAGGTTCTTTGCATTTGTATCGTATCTCTCATAGTTTTCTAGATATAACCAATTTTGTAAAGCATTTCAATGAAAAAGTTATCTCGACTTATTTTCTTTTACCGCTTCATTATTGGATTTGCAGAACTTGAAGATCCTTAATGAAGTACCAGAGTTATTCAAATATTTTTGTTTTTATTTTATCAAAGTTATTTTTCTTAAAGTCTAAAGAGTGTGAATTTTTCCTCGTTTCGAACGTATATTGAAGTGGAGCTCGGGCAAAACTTGAAGAGGACTTTCTGCGGCACAGTAGAATGCAGCCACGGAGGGTACTCTTGTATAGGTACTTGACCTGCATTTTTCCCTTTTCTAATGACGTGAGGGTCGATCAGTATAGTGCATAGGTACCTCCACTCTCAGAGGGATGAAAAAAATTATTTTCCAGCTGAAGAGGTACCGAGTTTTATCGTAAATATAAATTTCAAAAAAAAAAAAAAAAAGGTAAAGAGTGTATATACTGATAAAGTCGTTGACCGTAGGGTCGAGTGGACAAGAACCGGACTCTTGTGGACTTGAAAGAACTCAACGGACGACAGTCAAGTCCGGCGCAGGTGGAACACCAGATGGCTGAGTAGGACCAGTGAATGGAAGAATGGCAGGAAGAAGTAAGTAAGTAGCTGTGGCACCAGCGGCATTGGCTCTGTCTCCGCGCCTTTTATTGCAATTTAAAATCAGATGCGACAAGATTAATACCGACCCGACGAGAGGAATGCCAATTGCCTCTGTGTCTCTTTCTCTTGCTAATAAAAAATACAATAAGGAGAGTTCATTGAATCCTTGGTGTTCCAAATCCTGAAATTCGACAGCAAAAATATGTGGTTCCGGCCGGGATCGAACTGGCGACCTTCTGCGTGTAAAGCAGACGTGATAACCGCTACACCACGGAACCTCTTCGACAGTGTGAGAATAAAAAATTCTATAAGTTTGTACATCTTAATTACTACTATTTACTTGACGGAAAAGTTAATTATGAAATTGCAGTAATGTTCAAAATTTGTTGGAATATTTTTTTGCATCACTTTTATGATTTTTGGTCGAAAAAAAGTTCTCCTGAAATCTGTTTTACCAACATTTGGTATCAATTATAGTCGATAAGTTACCTAGGATTTCAATCAAAATGATAAAACAGATCTCTGTGTGTCCGTCGCTAGATAACTAACAATAAAATTATAGTTACATTTAATTGTAGGCGAAGTCGGGTGGGATTTTAAACTGTGTCTTCTTTTTTTATCAATAAATATAATAGAGAAGACATAGAGAAAAATGAACCTCTTCTTGTGAATTTTTTAATTTTTTTTTACTTCCTCACTGACAAATTCTAAACAATGTCACCCATTTCAAGACTCATACTTTAGTCGTAAAAAAAAACTAGACAAAGAATTATGCTTTAAATAAGGAAATCTTCACAGAAAGTTGTTGTGTGTTTTTTTCATGCTCTCGTTGGGCAGAACACAATAAGCTCTATATAGATAATTACCAGCGATATAATCCGCAGCACACTGAAATCAGCTGAGAGTAGAAAAGGTAAGTATATATATGTATATATAAGTATAAGCAAGTAAATGTAACAAACGAAAATAAAATTAAAATAAAAATTCGTTTTTTTCAAGGAACACAATAAGAAGCACTCTACTGACTGTTACCACAATAATAATGACTTACTGGGTCGTTAATTTAGTTTCCTTGAATTGTGTGTATACCTTGGTAGCTATAGGTACTATGTAAGTTAAACTTCGTCATGCTGTGACAGAAAACCTCTCTCTAATCAGTGAGAAATCATGGTCCACATTAAAAAAAGTTTGTCAGCATAATTATTTTAGCATATATACATATACAAA